>JAHNEJ010002062.1:0-67545 GCA_022559845.1 Amorphophallus konjac
CCAAATATGATACAGGTTGGACCACTCTGACTGAGTCCCGAGTCTAGTTCAGCTCCTATTTGTTTCTTGTTTTTCCCTCAAATTGACTCGGGCTGATTCGTTATCATATCACATACTGGATTCTCCGTGATAGGTTCTGTACTGTCCAACAAGCCATTTATGAAATTGAATTCTAACTAAAAAAAAATCATCTTTTACATGGTAATTGATGCTATAAGACTTGTGGTCAACTTTAACATGGTAGGGGTATACAGCACAAGGCGGGGAATAGAGGCAACAGACACAACCCCAAGCCCACAAAGGCCCAGAAGACTAGAACGACCAGTTAGTCATCTGAACCCCACCGAGAAGAACAGAATCCGCTCATCTTTATTTTATGTTTTGGCAACTACGGGGACAGGTTAAAGCACCCCCACCCCAACCCCCTCTCTCTTTGTGTGGATTCACATCAGATGATTGGAGTGAATAATCATCTTAATTTCTAAAATCCAAGATTTTGAACACACAAGATATGAAACATAACATATATATATATATATATATATATATATCAACAAATGACATTTTACGATGTTTTACGCCATTTTACAGGATGGCACTAAATAATGCATGATTTAAATCCAGAGATTTTAAAGATTACCACACTTTACAACACATCAAATGACACTTTCACCTGTACTCTCAGATAAAGAATTTTGGTCATCCACCTCAATCACTCAATCGAAAACCCGCACATGCAACCGAGCAGCATCGCACGCTTGTGTCTCGTCCGTGGTTATCCTGGATGGACGCCTGATGGCGATGTCCATTTGTTCCATGCTCCTTTCACGGGGGACTTTGATGGCGGGCACAAGTGGAGAGATGAGACCCTCAAAACACAAAGTGGGACATGGGATTTCTAACAAATGAACAGGATGTCGTAATTTGATAAATATTTTGACGTTGTTTGAGGATTGTGTCACACTGGTCGGATGCACGGTGATAGATTGATGGAATTTTCCTTTCCGTGATATAATGGATAGTTAGCAGTAGTGAGGAGTGACAACAAGATCATGCAAGTTTATCCTGTCCTTCCAAAAAATTAAGATTATGTTAAAGGAATGATGGGTATGGATGCCCACTGCTTATTATCTAAATTTTAAACTTCATTTCGGTTTTTTAGACTTTTAACCACACTTTAGTCTTATGTTCCTTAATGACCTTTTTAAATTAGCATTCCTAAATGCAACCTCAGTTTTGTAGCTGGTGACAGAAATTGAAATTAAAATTTTTTACTGTGGCCAGATTATCCCCATGTTGTTGTTAAAGATTAACATCATCAATTAAGAAAGAAGCCCTCCCCTCTAATCACCCTGCAGGCACCATTCTATTATCCCTCGGAAAAAAATAATAAGGATAAAAGGGAAGGTGAGGGTCCTAAAAGTCCAGGACAAAGTATGAGTGCTGATGATGGGATGTATAAATGACAGCACTTGGACTCCGATACAACACATTAACTGAGAAGACATAAACCGAGTCAAAAGCCAGTATCTTCATGATCAGGCTCCATTATCCACACACCCAGGTCACTACTTCATTAGATAGTTCTACGCAGCTGAACTGCACTGATCATTTCCTCATCCAAAAAGAGACGTCAACTCAGGTGAACCAGATCATCACCAAAGAAGCATTACAGCACACAGAACATACAACCTGGGGCTGGGCCTTTTTACGGGGTTTCCAAGACACATAAAAGAAGCACAAATTGCTACTCAAAGGGAAGGGTATGGCATTAAACTGATAACCACATTGCTCTGCCTCTCCTAGCAGAGCCAAAATTTAGTCTCTGATCAGAGAGGCGGGTGCCAGTTAGCAGTCCGAGTCCCTGATAGAGGAAAAAGCAGTTGCCAAAGATCATTACTCATGATGCATTAGAAGCCCTCTCTTCAGTCTGATCCTGACTTGTCGCTTTATCTGCATGCTGGTTTTCATTGCCCAGCAGTTTTAAAGTCCCATTATGCTTTGGGTGAAATTTGTCCTGGCCAGTCTCCTAGCGGCTATCTTGGCAGTCTTGTACTCGTTGAATCCTGCCTCAATCTTCGCTTGTTCTTCAGGGGAGAAGAAGCACACTTCCATCTTTCCAAGCTCCTCATCCATCTTTTCAATTTTGGCCTTCCATAATAAGCCCATCTCAGTGTCCATCTTGTTATACGGTGTCTTCAGTAAATACTCATCAATCCCACCTGCTTTGTCAATGCACAGGAGAGCATGTCTGGTCACTTTGACACGAATGTGTCGATCAAGGATGTAGCTAAAGAGGCGCTTCTCCTGTACATTTGGTTTCCAAGAGCGTCTAGACCTGCAGCACAGACAAGTCATGATGTCAAGTTTCCAATTTTCCTCACTCTGTAATTGTGTTCTATGAGAAATTGTAAAAGCACAAAGCCATCATTTCAAGACAGCAAAGAATCAGTGATTTCAGCATCTGAAAGTGGAGTTACTGAAAAGAAGGGCACCAAACCACCGTGTCATTTGTCCACAAGAATGTAAAAGGATCAACATGAATAGACAACACCATGTCGCCGTAACTTTACAAAGAAAAAGAAAACCTTCATTCACAAATATCTTCTCAAAAATCTGAGACATCTTTCTACAATTCATTCAAAGCAGCAAAAGAGGACACTAACAATCCATATAGTCATTAACTAAGGATCCATAAAAATGGACCCCACACAGACCCCAAAAATTGAAAATATCGATATTCTATGTCACTGCTATAAAAGTTCACACCAAAAGAAAGAAAATTTACAGCTTGACTAATAGCCTTTGCCCCAAAAAATCATGCAATAAAATTTCCCAAGTTTGTGCAATTCTCAAATGTGAAAAGAATCAGCTGTTCCTCTTCCTATACAACACCCAGTGGACATATGCATTTGATGTTAGGAGATTCACCTAAAAAATATAATCTAGTATGTTCAATTGCATATAAATTCACAATTCCAGCCCAACTATGGAGCAGACTAAGCAGCAATACTGCAATCTACCTTAATATTTTATCTTGCTCCATGTATAATCTTCAGAAGGTACCTAAAGGTTTTTGATGTTGAAAAAGTGAAAAAAATTCAATTTCGTAGAATCCCACATCACAGTGATATGTTTTTTTCTACTTCCATGTGGTAATTCTCCAATGCTCTGCTTTTGATTTTTTATTCAAACATTGAACTTGATTTACTCACCCAGGATACACCGAACAAGTGCTATGCCTATGAAAGATCAACAAGAGATGGATGATGGATATTGCATCAAACATGAAAAGCACTTACCTTTATTTGGAGGTTGAGAAAGAGAGGATGCCCAGGATCAGCTATTCCATTCAAAAATTTTAAATGAAAAATGCAATTATACTTCTATTATCAAAAAGAATCCATGATGATGGCAAGAACCTCACAGATTGACAGCACAAATTTGAAACAAGAGAAAGTAGAGGATGCCTTCTTGCATTATTCCGAAAATGGGAAACTTATCAGGGTGAGGATGCTAGTGATGTGAGTCTTCAGGTTCGACTTCCCAGAATCATCTGGCAATAGTGTTGTTCAAAATTGTCTTTCTTTTCTTCCCCAGAGTATTGAATTGCATCACCACCATATTCCAGGAAGTCAAATTTTTGCAAGAGAACCTTATTTTTCCTTTTTCTTAAAAGAAACTCAGTGGCAAAAAGATGCTACAGTGGAAAAAGGCAAGCAGAAATAGTCATGCCTTTAAACATGAATAGACACCATCTAGATTGGCCATCCCAGATTGGCAGATTGGATATTGGACCATTGATCTATCACAAGCTAATTTAATTAAAATAATGAAACACTAGAAAACATAGATAAATCAATATAACTAGTCAAGATCCCAACTGGGATTATATATTAGTTAACCCAGTTAATGCAAATTCCAACATTGTCACCTTCCCAGGACTGCCACAAATGTCAAACATGGCGAAGTGCCTGGTGCTGAGTATTATGGATAAAAAAACAAAAAACAAATAGTAATAACCTCACTTAGAGTGTGGTCCACCTGCATTTGATTATTATCGTTCAATAGACTCTGAAGTTCCCGGCTATCTTTGTTAGGTTCATCTGCGGTTTAAGGAAAATCTTTCAAAATTGCGACACAAAGAAGGGGCATTTCTACAACATGAAGCATATAACAGATGCAGTGGACATGGAGTACATGTGCAACAAGTGCAGGGGATGTTCTTGTTCGAGTATTTTTTAGAGTGAAGTCATTTTGGGGTCGGAGTAGTCTTGGTCAATTTTCATGCCGCATGAAGATCTATGTAGACAATGAATGCGACCGAGGGTGGACTTGTTTAGTAGTATACTTGTTGCCTCCGTCCTCGCTGACCTTGTTGCCGAACTGGATGTGCCGGCCGGCATAGATGCCGCGCTTGGCCCTCCCCATGATGAGCTTGCTGTCGGGAAGGCACTTGTTCATGGACTCCATCGCCTCCGGCGGCACCGAGTCCCCCACGTTCTTCGCCATCTTCTTATACAACTGCTGCGACCTAAACGACATGGCGCTTTTTCCCGAGGAAAAGCCGCAGAAACCTACTCCCGCTGCACTCGGCAATGTGTCTGGCGTCGACTCTGCAGATGTGGTTCTTCATCTGCTGCGGATTCACACACACAGAGAGCCGAGGGGTAGAAGAGAGACCTCCGGCGAGTGCGATGGTAGCGAAATATTTTTCCGGCGAGGGCGATTGATGCTCCCTTCAATGGCAAAGTGTCCAACGGCAACGGCGAAGTTTCCACCGGCGAGCAGGGTCCAGGAAGGGGGGAGGGGGTGCGGGGGTTAGTTGGCTTAGGGAGTTAGGGTTGCTTTGCTCCTCTAAACCGGCCCCGACGCCCGCGAGTTCCACTTGCCAACCATCTTGCAATGCATGCATGTAATTTTTTAATTTTTTTAAGTAGTTTTTTTGTGCAAGCTATTTATCTTCTGATTTATCGGACGGTTAGAAAAAATAAAAAACACAGATAACCTTTTTTTCGACAGAAAAGAGATCGGACAGATGGGTAACTTATCGATCGATCAAAATTGGCCCATTAAGGCCATCAATTTTTTTGAATTTTGTAATTATTTAATTTAAGTTGAGATGGTAGGGATGAATAGTTTGCATAAAAAACTACCTAAAAGAAAATTCAATAAAAAACTTTTAAGTCTTGTTTGAAATTTGAACAGGGACAGTGCATTCGATGGGGCGGGTGCGAATACACCATCTGCCACGGTTAGTCACCTCCTCTTAGGGTTGTCAATGGGTCGGGCCCGGGCCGGGGGCCGGGCTTGGCCCGGCCCGGGCCCGACTTATCAAGATTAAGGCCAGTGGCGGAGCCAGAAATATTTGAAAGGGGGGACAAAATATAATTAATATAATAAAAATTATTACATTTTACAAGTGAGTTGTCCACGATAGATCTTCATATTTTGAAAGCGTTATATTATTGTCTATTGTCAATACTCTCGAATGACTCCTTCTCAATATATGTCATAAAATTATCATTCATCCATTGATCACCACAAAAATTACTTCAGCTTCAAAATCATGTGCAGTGTTTCCGACGAGTGGGAGCTGACTTTGTATTATGTACTCGAGATAATGAATCACAAATAGGAATAACTGATAGGGAGAACCAGGTTAAGCTACCGAGACATGCAAAATCTCCGTGATTGAAAATAAAAGAAACAAGAATTAAAAAAAAGATAAAATCAGAGTCCTGAATAAAATCTTTCCCAGGTAAAATCACATGATAAAGTCCTACGATTCCAGCAAAAGTCACCAAATAGATAACAGAACTGAACAAGGGAGAAAACTCACCGTATTGACATAGAAACTCGTTAGAGTGGAGTGAGGTGGGGGGGGGGGGGGAGACGTGCAGATCGGAGAGACCTTTTACAAGCCTGTAAATCAACCCTGTGCACAGCCCGGTAGCCTTTTTTTATTTATGCTCAACCATCAAAAAATAACCCTACATAACTACAGACAAAGTTTCTCAGCCGACAGCTGCAATACCTTTTTACAGTTCTACTGTGTTACTTTTATCCTCTTTACCTCTTTTAGGTTTCTATCTTACAAAAAAAAATCTCCATCGTCGATTTACGGTTAAACAACCAACCAATGAATGTGGGTGAGAAATATCCACCATCAGTAGATATTTTAACTTAATCGTAAAACCTAGATATCCACCATCTAATAGGCTCAAAAAACTCAACAGGGGTGGAGGGCAAATACAAAGAGAGAGAGAGAGCAAAAGAAAGAGAGAGACGAATTTACCAAGTCAAGGGGAGGCAATTGCCCCCTCTGGCTCCGCCACTGATTAAGGCCCGAGCCCGGCCCGGGCCTAACTTATGTCGAGACGGGCCGGGCCAGGCTTGACTTATGTCGGGCCGGGCCGGGCCCGACATTATTCAAAAAATACAAAGCCCGACTAAAATCCGACCCGACAACTTAAATAAAAAATTAAAATTAATAAATAATAATATATTTAATAATATAAAATTTATAATGTCACTAAATTAGTTATAATTTTAATATTAATTATATAATTTATATAAAAAGAGAGTTTTAAAATTTTAATTAAATAAAATAACATAATCTTAACTAAATAATTTTTGGTCTAGTCGGGCCGGACTTTTAGACCCGACTAAAAACTCGCGGACCGAAAAAGACTTTACGACCCGACCCGAAATCGGGCCAGACCCGGGGGCCTGTCGGGCTGGCCAGACCCGGAACAGTGACAGCCCTACCTCCTCTGTATTTTGCACACAATGAGACCCACATTTCTTTCTCATCAGATAAGTATTCCCACTTATCCTATTCCGATTTCAAACAGGGTCTTATTAGGGAGTTGCCCAAGCGGAAGATGCAGCAACCTGCTGGATGCTGCCTACTGGACCAGGTGGGCCTAGCATTAGCAACCTGGGCTCTATTTAAACTGGGCCAATCCAGCTGGACCTCTGGTCTCAGCTTCTGTTTACTTTTTTATCAATATTAACGGATGGTACCCTTTTTTTTTTCACCCGCCCACCCTCTTTTGTTGGATGGTGGGGGTTGCTGAATTCACTCAAGTACCTATAAGCAGATATCATGGAGAAATTCCCGTGTTCAGTAAGCCTCCAAATAAGCTGATCACCAAGGCGGGTCGGTTCTACTAGGGCGAGCAATTTTCCATAATGAGCTTGGTTGATCTGCAGGGAAGAAACGATTATTAAGCAAATCCATGTCCCATGACTGGTATCTTTTATAACATCAGAGACCAAACTCGGGTCATTCAAATTCCGGATAGGCTAACGTGGATGATAAGAATGTGTGTGTGTGTATATATATATATATATATATATATATATATATATATATATATATATATATATATATCCAGATTTTCTGACCAGATGTGCACGAGTGCTTCTGCCACCCTGTATAGAGTTAGAAGTGCTGTTCATGAGATGGTGCCTGATGGCGTCCGAGCATCTTCGAGGCTTGGATGCTGTCTAAAAGGTTTTATATATATATATATATATATATATACAGATTTTCTGACCAGATGTGCATGAGTGCTTCTGCCACCCTGTATAGAGTTAAAAGTGCTGTTCATGAGATGGTGCCTGATGGCGTCCGAGTATCTTCGAGGCTTGGATGCTGTCCAAAAGGAGTTCCCCCATCCAAACAGTTTGATGCCACGACAATGACCCATGTTGAGAATTAATGTCGATCTCCAGGGAAAGCATCACAATTGCAGCGGTGTTGCAAGTCTCTACATCACCAATTCCAAGTCCTCCAAGAGGAGGGTGTTGTTCGATTTTATTTAAGTATTTATATTTTAAAATTTATAATACTAATATATGAAATTTGGTATTAAAGGGATGCAGACGTACGATAGAGGGGAGGAGTGGGAAAAGGAGAGGACTCTTGAAAGCTTACTCTCAAAACCTGAATCAGAACATCTTTAATATAAAATTTGGACCTACATTTATTTCTTTAAATATCTAAAATCGAAATAATTAATTACCATTCCATCACATCCCACTCAAAGATGGTCTCACTTCCATTGGATCCACAAATTCTGGAGAAGAAACTTGCATGGTGCAGGCAAGGAGCCCCCATGCAGCACAAAGATATGTGATCAAATGAGCGGCACAGGGAGGTACATGAACAAACTAATACGACCTGAACAAAATGAGCAAATTTGTTAGAGCTCCAGGGATGCCCACCTTTCATCAGGCAAGGGCAGGCCGACCGGCTAGCTTCAGTAACCATGCGCCAGTGCCGGAGCCGGTGCTGCAGGGGACCAGGCGCCGATCCCGCCGCTCTTCCTCTTCCTCTCCAGGATCATCTTCTGCCCTGCGTACCCGCCCAGCATCATGTAGGTGGCCTGCAGGTGAGTCCCAGGTGACGCTGACATCACAAAGCCATTCACCACCCGAAGAGACACAACACCGAACACCTTGAAGTTGCGGTTCGCCGCCTGCCTTGCCAGGCACCCCATGTGGCAGTGCCAGATATTGTAGAACGGCGCTTCCAGTAGACCAGGGGAAGGGCCTCCAGATCCTCCTGGTCCAGTACTTCAGGCTTGAGCTCCAGACTACTAACTCCTTCAGAATGCAGCGAGCAAGATAGGAAGAACACGAAGAACAGCTACCAGCTACAGTCTAATGAACAGGAAATAATAGAACCTGTCAAGAAAGCTAACAATATTCCACAGATTTGGGTTTGAAGGATGATGACATATCATTCCAACCCATTTATACTACTCGCAGCTTAGTTTGTTATTTTCCTGTTCAGTGAAAGTGCAGTCCATGTTTGGTCTAATTTCAGGTCTGTGGGGCTGCATCTTGAAGGTAATTCAGTAAAGGAATTCATTTTGCATGCTGTTAGCAGTATTCATTCAAAATCAGCATATGGTTTCTTATTGCTTGCTGTCATCGGATATGGCCTGTGGGATCTATGGAGAGCTAGAAATGAAGCTAAGGTAAATCCATATCAAAGCATTGTCTTCTACACTACATTATTTCCCAAGTGAGGAAGACTTGTGTTGCAGCAAATTTAAAGGAATCTGATAGCACCAAAAGGATTGTGTTGGAGAAGTTTGGCATTGCTATTCAGTCTTCAGGTTGTCCTAAAATGAAGATCATTAAGTGGATTTGCCCACCTTGGCCCTTCCTCAAACTAAACTCTGATGGTGCTTGCAAAATTAATAGGGACTCAGGAGGAGGTGGTGTCATTAGAGATTTTAAAGGAGATGTTCTTGTAGCTTATTCTCACTTCTATGGCCAGTCTAATAGTCTTATAGCAGAAGCCCGGGCTTTACTTGACGGCATCAAGTATCTTCATACAGTTAGTGCAAGTCCAACACATATTGAATGTGACTCTCACATTCTTGTTCGGATCATTAAAAAAGAAATTCAGTGCCCATGGTCTATTCTTTCCTATGTCAGGGACATCTGGAGTTTAATCTCACAGTCTGACAATATTGACCACATCTACAGAGAAGGAAATAAAGTTGTGGATTCCTTAGCTTCTTTAGCTTGCACCTCAAAATGTAATGTTTTTTTTCTTACAATGAGCTACCTTCAATCATAAAAGGTGCGGCTCGTTTAGATAAGCTGGGTTTGCCCAGCATTCGACTGATGTAACTGAATTTATGTTTCTTTATTAATAATATTTACCTCCTAGTGTTTTGATGGTGGAGTGGCTATTCTCTTTACCTCTGGTAAAGGGTGCACTCTCCCAGCAAACATTAGGTACGGTTTTTTAGAAAAAGAAAAAAAAGCTTAGTTTGTTACAGAGTACTAGTGAGGATAGCGTCACATCTCCTACGACGAATTCCTCCACACGAATGTTAAAATTATAAAGAAATGCAAAACTAATAGTAACAAACCCAACTAAAAGAAACTGCCAACGACTTTAACCGTTGTCGACAGCTGGCTCGACCGCTGCCAACTGCCGGCTCACAACTGTTGAGCCAGCACAAGCGTCTCCCAGCCTTTGAACTGGAGCTCCGCTACAATTCCTCCCCCCGTTTGAAAAGACCTTGTCCCCAAGGTCAAAGAAGGGGTAAGAGGCTTTAAAATGCTCATAGTCCTCCCATGTTGCTTCAGCAGAAGATTGGTCATGCCACTGTATAAGTAGTTGGGTTGCCGCTCGGTTGTCACGCTTAATTAGCCTTCAGCCCAAAAGTTGTGCAGGCTGCTTAATGATACACGGTAAGTGATCAGGGAGCGGTAATGCTGGTTCAGAAGGGCTTCCCAACTTGGGCTTTAGCTGAGACAGATGGAAGACTAGATGGATTTTTGAAATTGAAGGTAATAACAAATGGTAGGCAACAGCTCCAGTTCGTTTCTGAATTTGATATGGGTCATAATACCTTGCGCTCAGCTTGTTGTTGTCTCTTATAACCGCTGACTGCTGCTGGTGGGGCTGCAGTTTTAAGTACACCCAGGCCCCCACTCTATATTCTCTGTCAGTCCGACGCCTATCAGCCAGGCGTTTCATACGGTGTTGAGCCTTCAGAAGATTTCCTTTAATTCCTTGAGAATTTGATCACGCTTCAGAAGTGTATCCCCCACTTCCTGCATCTGTGTCGTACCCAGTACATAAGATAGCAAGGTTGGTGGAGGAACACCATAAACTGCCTCGAAGGGGGTAATAGCTGTGGATGAATGAACAGATGTGTTATCCCAGTACTCTACCTATGGAAGCCACTGTAACCACTGGGTCTGTTCCTGGAAGCAAGAACATCTGAGATAGGTCTCCAAGCACTTATTCAATGATTCTGCTTGCCCATCCGTTTGGGAATGGTAGGCAGTCCTCATGTAATTTGACCCCTTGTAGCTTAAAATTTTCTTACCAGAATTTGCTTGGAAACACAACATCCCTATCAGATATAATAGCTTGAGATAAGCCATGTAATCTCACTATATTGTTGACGAATGCTTGTGCTACTGTCACTGCAGTACAGGGATGTCTAAGAGCAATAAAATGAGCATATTTGGACAGCCTATCAATAACTACCAAAATGGTGGATTTGTGCTGTGAAGGTCGTAAAGCATCAATAAAATCCATGTGTATATGAGTCCATATGCGCTCAGGGATTGGCAGTGGCTGCAAAAGACCAGCTGGATACTGTTGAATGTGTTTATTTCTGACAGACATCACATTCTCATATAAAATTGCTGACAGTAATATGCATAGCCGGCCAATAAAAAGACCACCTTAACTTGTACAGGGTCTTATGATACCTTGAATGGCATCCCTTAGAAGTAGAATGATGTTATGGGTGTGACTTGTATAGAAAATTTTTCCCTTGGTAATAGACTCCTTTGACAGAATACTCTGCTGGATCTAATGTCCCTACATTCCACTGTTCCATCAGTGCTTTGAAGGTGTCATCAACGTTATAAAAAGCCTGGATATCCTGTACCCAAGTTGGTATTAGCACGGACATGGCATGATAAGCAAGTGCATGCTGATCATCATAGATCCTGAACAAGGCATCAACGGCCTTATTATGATGCCCAGACTTATACTCCAGGCTGAAATAATAACCCAACAATTTTACTAACCAACGCTGCTGCACAGGTGTATGAACTTGTTGATTTAACAAGCATCTAAGGATCTAATGATCTGTTTCAATCACAAAAGGTCGTCCCAGAAAATATGGTCACCATTTTTGCACAGCAAAAAGTATGGCCTCCATCTCTTTCTCATAGGCCGACTTCCCTAAGTGCCGAATGGAAAATGCCTTGCTAATATATGCAATTGGGCGACCCTTTTGCATCAATACTGCCCCCATTCTTGTCCCTGATGCATCACATTCTACTACAAATGTTTCATTAAAGTCAGGTAATGCCAAGGCTAGGGCTGTAGTCATGGTCTCCTTAAGTTTCTGAAATGCATTGTCAGCAGAAGGTGACCAAGAGAACCCTTCCTTTTTTAACAATTGAGTCAAAAGAGCAGCTAACAGTGCATAGTTTTTTATGAACTTTCTATAGTAGCCAGTAAGGCCTAAGAAACCTCATAAAGCTCTGACTGACTTTGGACAGGCCAAGACAAGATAGCATCAATCTTGCTGCTTTCCATCGAAACCCCCTGATCAGAAATGATATGACCCAGATATTCCACTTTGGTTTGCCCCAAATGCACATTTAGAAAACCTAACATACAGGCTATTGTTCTGCAAGGTGGATAACACCTGCTCAACATGCTGTAAATGGAGCTCCCAAGAATGACTGTATACTAAAATGTCATCAAAAAACACTAATACAAACTTCTTCAAATACTGCCAAAAATACCATTCATTAAATTTTGGAATGGCGATGGAGCATTTGATAGCCCAAAGGGCATTACCAAAAATTCATAATGCTCCTCGTGTGCGAAATGCAATCTTTGAGATATCAGCAGGGTGCATTCTAATCTGGTGATATCCAGATCTTAGTTCCAGTTTAGAGAAATATCGTGCTCCATATAGCTCATCCAAAGTCATCCACCAGAGGAAATTGGGAACTTGTTTTTAATGGTATTTTGATTCAAGGCCCGGTAGTCAATGCACATCCTCCAACTCCCATCCCTTTTCTATGCTAAAAGAACACATCCTCCAACTCCCAACCCTTTTCTATGCTAAAAGAACTGGTGCCGAGAAGGGACTATTACTTGATTGGATGTGGGATTTAAGGAGAAGGTCTTTGGTTTCTGTTTCAATAATAGTCTTCTGCAGAGGTGAATGTCTGTAAGTGGGTACGGCAACTGCCGTGGACTCATCCACCAAGGGAATGCGATGGTCATGCTGTCTACTAGGAGGTGATGTGTGAGGTTCAGAAAAGACTACAGAATATTTCTGTAAAATGCAAGCCAAGGAGGGTAAGATTCTAAAGGGAGGGAAGATGAGGAGGAAGGAGTGGAAGCATCAATGGAATATAAATGTAGGGAATACAGTTCACGTGCCTTGGGTAAATCAGAACAAAACTGCTTTGCTGAAATCAACTCAATGGATGGAGGAGGCAGTCCTTTCAATACAGAGCCTTGACCATCAACAGCAAGTTTCATAATCATTTGAGAAATGTTCATAGTTATGTCACCCAGTAATTGCATCCAAGTATTTCCCAAAACAACATCAATAGTTCCCAAGGGCACAATAAAGAAATCCAATGTGAAGGAAATTCCTGGCAATTTAATTGTCACTCCCTGACAGCAGCCCTGAGAAGAAAGTTGTAGTCCTCCTGCAATCTTAACCGAGTGTGATCCAACTTCGACACAAGCAAACCCAATTTCTGTACTACCCTGGGGTAAATGAAGTCATGGGTGCTCCCGTTATTAATCAAAACAATTACAGATAGGCTGCCAATTGAACCTTGTAACCGTAATGTGCCTGGGGATGCCAGCTGAGAGACAGTGTGGGATGATAGGGATGGGTCTGGCCCAAACTGAGTTTCAGGGATTATTTCAGATTCTTCAGAAGGCGACTGCTCATATTCACCGTCCTCTGGAATAAGTTGCAACAAGAAAAGCTTGTGACTTTGACATATATGGCCAGGAACATATTTCTCATCACAAGTATAACAAAGGCCCTTGGCCCTCCTGTCCATTAACTGTTGTGTTGTTAATTTGCGCACAGGAGGAATGGGAGGTCGAGTAGTTTGAGGCTGTGAGAATTGTGTGTTTGTGGGTTGAAGAAATTTGGATGACTGAGAATTGATAAAACTAAAATGTGGCAGGGTCTTGCACCGCGAAAAGATTTTCTGTTCTTGGATGTGGGCCAACTGCATTGCCTGTGACAAGGATTGAGGCATGAAGGACCTCACTTCACAAGATAACTCATCATCTCTTAATTCACTAAGGAAAATCCCCAACATGTGTTCTTCAGAGACACCTGTAACCCTATTTACTCAAAGCCTCGAACTGGCTTTGATAGTTAGAGATAGAACTGGTCTGTTTCAGTTTACTCAACTGGCCATGGGAATCAATTACTGAAACAGAGCCAAACCTTGACTCCAATCCTTTTAAAAATTCAACCCAAGAAATCGAGTCTTTGGTGCTGGTGAAGTGCCAGAACCATTAGAGTGCTTCCCCTTCCAAATAGAAAGATGCAAAAGAGACTTTATGGTAATCCGGGACCTGATTATACAGAAAATACCTGTCCGCCTTGAATTTCCATTCAGTAGGGTCTGATTTACCATCAAACTTAGGAAATTCATGATATGTGGGGCGAAAGAACCCAGTAGAATCAGAAGAAACATCACGAGAGACTAAAGATTCTGTGGGCTTAGATTCCAAATGTTGGACTCTCTCATGAATAAGACTGACCTGACTTTGCAGTTCTTGGAGAAGGGAAAGCACGGAGTCATTAGAGCTAGAAGCCATGTTTGCACAATGATTGGAGCTACCTGAAGGTGGCTCAGACACCAATTTAGAATGGCGCTTCCAGTAGACCAGCGGAAGGGCCTCCAGATCCTCCTGGTCTAGTCCTTCAGGCTTGAGCTCCAGACTGCTAACTCCTTCAGAATGTAGTGAGCAGGATAGGAGGAACACGAAGAATAGCTACCAGCTACAGTCTAATGAACAGGAAATAGTAGAAGCTATCAAGAAAGGTAACAGTATTCCACAAATTTGGGTTTAAAGGATGATGACCCTCTTGCGATCAGTCCATCCCTTTTATACTACTCGCAGCTTAGTTTGTTACAGACTACTAGTGAGGATAGCACCACATCTCCTATGGCGAATTCCTCCACACGAATGTTAAAATTATAAAAGAAATGCAAAACTAATCGTAACAAACCGAACTAAAAGAAGCTGCCAACAACTTTAACCGCTGTCGACCACCAGCTCGATCGCTCCCAACTGCCGGTTCACAACCGTTGAGCCAGCACATGCCCCGTCTCCTAGCCTTTGAACTGGAGCTTCGTTACAATTGGTGGTGACGATCTTCCTGCAGAACTCCACCATGGCGGCATTGTCCGATCGGTTGTCAGGCAGTATCGGACCCACAAACCGGAAGCTCCTCCAAGGGCCGCCCCCGAGCAACGGCCACATGGGGAACTTGAACTTGTCCATGGAGCACGCCACCAGCACCTCCCCCATATTGTGCACGCTGCACATGCTCCGGCAGAGGTCTGTCGGGTCAGCCAAGTAGTTGAAGTGGACCGCCGGATTGTCCCGCGCGTCCAGCGGCACCAGCCGCAGCCACCCCTCCAAGAGCGGGCCCACCACCTTCTCGATGATGGTGGCAACGGCCAGTTACAACGGTGAGGAGGCATCATGGAGGAACGCCGAGTGGGCAAGGCAGAAGAAGGGGACAACATTGGAGGCGGCTTCCAAGAAAGCATCCGAGTCGGTGATGCCTACCACCTGTATGAGGAAATGCTCTAGGGGGCACAGGAGAGGTGATGGAGCCATTGCAAGGGTTGTCGTAGACGAACTTGCCCATGTAGGCCAGATGGCGGGGATGCCCGTGGACTCCAGCTGCCGACATGGCCCGATGCTGCTGAGCAGGAGCAACTGTGGGCTCCCGAGGGCGCCTGCGCAGGGGATGACCTCACCGCCGGGGCACGTCGTGGCTTGGTGTTGCTGGCCAAACCGGTCCCTATAGACCACTCCTATCGCCCTCTGCTTCCTTCCTCCCGCTGCCCCAGGCTATGGAGTTTCCACACCATGATGAGGATCAAACCCACTGTCGTAGTTGCTCCGAGCTGTGATGCCGCCGTCTGGGAGGAATTGCAAGCACAACAGGGGTGGTTCTGCAGATCTCGATGATTAGAACAGAAGAAGAAAAAGATGTGCAAAGAGAAGAGTTTCGAGCAAAGGAAGAAGACAAGCAAGAAGAGAGAGAGACGGGGAAATGTTGCCAGGATCCAATCTGCCATCCTCATGGCTTCACATTTATTATTTATATGTATTACATCTTCTCTGAAACGGCTGGACCACAAATAAGTTGGCCAGTCTGTCCAACTCAGCTGTAACAGAAGCCATGTGACCGTTGTAACAGTGACTCCCATCTAAAGAAAACAGAAAATATCAAAAAAAAACTATAAAACCTTCCAGGGATCCAGCTGATCAACAGGATCTGGATGATTATCACACGACAACTCCTCCCCCCCCCCTCAAAGAGATCTTGTCCTCAAGGTCAAAAGAAGGGAACCGGTGTACAAAATTTTGGTAATCGATCCAATTGTTTGAGGGTTCACAAGCAGAAACATTACCAATACTTCTTTCACTCGTATTTCTTAATCCACAGAGCCTCCCCAGTGCTATGATATGTTCATATATTCCCTGAGCCAACATCAGCTTGAATTGCCAAAATGGCAAGTCTCGGATCACTGAATGGGCTGGCATTGCATCAAATGTAGAGCCCATAAGAGTGAGCATGAGTTGTGGCCATGTGTGCAAGGAGACAAATCTAATAACAAGGCCAGCCCACCGACCAATGGCAACACAGAAGAACAACTCCCAGTTCTTGACAGTCTTTTGTACTCCAAAGCTAAAGGTAGTGAAGGTTGATGGAAGAGCAATCCAACTAATGATAACAATGCCAACAATCATAAGAGCAATAAAGATTATAAATTGCCGCTTCAGTGCAGGCTCAATCTCTTCCACAGGCTTGATCTCTAAAGGTCAGTTGCAAAAGTGAAGTAATCAAACAAACAATGATGCCCATGGAACTAATGTGCAGGAGATAGCACATTGCTATGAAATTGTGGTCGATTCCAAAAGAAGAAATTGAGGCAACTAATGCTGCACATGATGACTCTGCATATGAACAAAATAGATCAAAGATTCCAGAATTCCTAGTCATTTGCTCATGGCCTATTCCATGCTTGTCCATTTCATAGTCAAGCTTTAGCATGCTATAAACAATCCTCATCAATACTGCACGAAGTAGAATGCTTTCACCTGGAGGGTGTATAGTTTCATGTTCATCAGCATTTTCAGTGTTTGCACTACCAAAAAAGGTTAGAAACTTTTGAAACCTATTGCACCCAGTACTTGCAAAAATGTTTTTCAACTTTTCTGAAAAAATATCCAAATGTGAAGCTGCCACTGACCCCATCCCGTTTGGTAGACCAAGTCTATTTGTTGGCACTGAAATATTAGCATGCCTATGCAGGCATTCTATCAATAATGAAGGAGCTGGCATTTTCTCCGGCAAAAAACCCACAAGAGTAAGTGTGAATAGCAGGCATGTGTACAGAATGATGGCTTGGGTGGTGGGCGGAGTCCCTGGATGATGAGGATGTCATACTCTTTGAACTCCATGACAAGGTGCATCGTGATGGAGCCATTGCAGGCAGTCTTGAGACAGGTATTTGTATGGGGCAATTCGTCGAGCATCGGGTGAGCAAAGAGCCGGTGGAGCAAAGACACCATTTCCTTGACCTCGCCACCCACTGATGACGCTCTACTGGAGGTACCTCAGAGGCAGTGGATTCAGTTGTCGCCGTCGGAGCAAGAAATAAAGCAGGGCAAGGCAGGGGATGCATTGCGCATGGCTTGAGATCAGGAAAATGATATGGAGCAAAGAACGAAGAGGAAGGTGGGATGCTATCTATATTCCTGGTAAGTGGAGGATACAAAGACAAATCATTAAGATTACCAATAGCATGTTGGCGATTAGAAAAATCATCTGGAGCAAAGAACGTAGAGGAAGGTGGGATGCTAACTATATTCCAGGTAAGTGGAGGATACAGAGACAGATCATCAAGATTACCAATAATTCTTTCTGAATCTTGGTCAGAATTTTCATCCGGAAGAAGGCGAAATCCTCGGGCGCCATCAAAGATGAAGACGAGGCGGTGCTCGGAGGGGGCTCAGACACCATTTGATGAGGATCAAATCCACTGTAGGAGTTGCTTTAAGTTGTGATGTTGCCATCTGGGAGGCATTGCAGGCAGAACATGGGTTGTTCTGCAGATCTCGATGATTAGAACAGAAGAAATTGAGGCTATGCGAGAAAGAATAGAGAAGAGTTCAGAGCAGAGGAAGAAGAAGAGAAAGAAGAGAGAGAGAGAGGGAAATGTTGCCAGGATCCAATCTGCCATCCTTGTGACTTCACATTTACTATTTATATGTATTACATCTTCTCTGGAACGGCTGGACCGCAAATGAGCTGGCCAGTCTGTCAAACTCAGCTGTAACAGACGCCATGTGACCATTGTAACAGTGACCCCCAACTAAAAAATACACAAAATATCAGAAAAACTATAAATCTTATAGGGATCCAGCTGATCAACAGGAAAGGGTGAGCACGTTTTGGTTTGAAGAGAATTTTTCTCAAACCAAACCAAACCGAATTAAAAACTCAGCCGAACCAAACCAAACCAAATTAATCTGGTTTGGTTCAGTTTGAACCACAATTGGCCAGCATTGCAAAGTCCTATATAAGATGCATTCCAAGGTAGTATTATGTCATGTGATGGATCATAATTTCTTAAGACTATGATTGGCATTCTAACTTTGGATGACAAAAATGCTTCAGTTAACATGAAAGGTATCAATACTATTATTTGTAAGTCATATGGTCCTTGGTTGCTCTTCCTCCCTATGCCATGGGCAGTAGATTTGAGAAGCTGAAGTCCATGATTCAAGTGTTGATCAGGGCCCAAATTAAGATTATATAACAAGATAGAGATGGAGGTTTCCTAGTCACGATATTTTTGGAATACACATTTACAAAAGTGGCTCAACCAAGGCCATTTTTGAAAGGGATAATCACACATGACACCATAATCTTTTGTTAAACTCCAATTATATCAGGTCATGTAATGTCTCCACACATCATAATGAATAGAAACTTCACAGTTGGGGACCATTCAATTCTTAAAATCAGCCATCTCAGGTTAAGAAAACCTGCAAACATGTTTAATCATCTTTACCAGATGATACATTCATTTGCTGTAATGTCTCCACACATCATAATAAAAGCACCTTACATTCGGTGGGACTAACACTGCTCACCATTTCTATGGATCCTATGTGCAACAAACGGACACATATTGCTACTGTTCTAGTAGGAGATCAACGGACTACTTAATATGACTGCACAACTCCAGAATTGCCAGGGTACCTGAAAGCAGCATAGGAAAAATCATACATCCAAGCACATTAACAGGATTCTCAGACCATAAATTTCGGAAGCTTAAGGCACAACATATCGATATATCTTGTGGCCTTTCCTGAGCCAATAAACCAGCTCTTGATTAAATCAAAAACCAGCTTTTAAGTTCTGAATTCCCACTTATCTAAGACATTAGTTTATATTTTTCAACCTGTGCTGCAAGCTCCAATATGATGCTCAATATAGAGCATGATTAAGTGCCAAAAGGGACATTAAACATCAGTTAACAATGATAAAAAGGAAAATGTACAAAGTACTATCAATAGCACTTACAGAAGCATGCACACATGCTCAGAAGCATGTACAATGTACACTCACAGATTGACTAGATCCCAGTTTGCGACATCTATTTAAATATATAAATAAATGAATGTTAATATAACATAAATGATAGTCAAATTTATTTCACACTGAATATGAAATTAAAAAACTTAAATTTGTAGATCTAGTAGTTGATGCCACTATTAATAGGAAAGATTTCACAATTTTCAGAAACAACAACTCAAGATTTCTTTCTTCGAGACTTTGACAAGCTATGGCAAACTCACAAGAACCTACAAGAAAGGTTCACAATTTTCAGAAAAATCTTTTAATTTTCAGATTGGCAAGTTTCACGTCTAAGAGAACACACACACACACACACACACACACACACACACACATAGAGAGAGAGAGAGAGAGATATTGGCTGGTCAGTCCTTGCCCATGCCTCTCCGGCTCTCCCCCATTCACTCAATCTTCAGCCAAAAGGATTTCCAAGTCCATCGTTTTATATTCAAGGTTCTTTTATAAATGGAGGGTGCAATTTTCATCTCAGTGCAGACTGTTGGAATCCAGTCCTAAAAAATAATCAGGATTGGACCCAAAATCTGGACAAGTATTGACCAACCTGCAATATAAGAGAACCAACTTTCTAAACGATTTAAATGAAAACTAATGATAGAACATATCTCCTGAACGAGTACTGAGAAATCTGCTATAACGACTTTTGGAGTGGGCCACGTGGATAATCAAATTATATGAATACCTTGAAGGCCCAAACAAATGAATACAGGTCAGACACAAAAATCCAATGATTAATTGACCTATCGGTTACCTGACACCTCATGCTCAAACAACATTAACGATTTCAGACTTTCGGTACACCTCTGAAATGAATATTTTATCATAATGCAGTTTTTCCCAAATTACTACCCGTCCAGCAAAAGAATATCTGGCATAAAAATGCTTTGCAAGACACAAAATACATGAGCTTTCACTGAGAACTACCTCCCCACACGTCGAATTGGTGGCTCGAGTCTAAACCAGAAGTCAACCATGAAGCAAGTTGCATTTACCTGTAGACGGCGGCCAGTGAGGACGAGGAGGACAGAGGAATCTGAGAGCAGAGAGGGCCGAAGCTCCTCCTGCCGGTGGCTGCCTGCGACTGCGAAGCCTGAGCACCAGAGAGGGCGAAGCTCCTCCAGCCGGCGGCTGCCTGCGAGGGGTTGCGGGGACTGAGCACCAGAGAGGGCCAAAGCTCCTCCTGCCGGCGGCTGCCTGCGAGGGGCTGCGGGCGGCTGCCTGCGAGGGGCTGCGGGGACTGAGCACCAGAGAGGGCCAAAGCTCCTCCGGCCGGCGGGTGCCTGTGAGGGGCTGTGGGGACTGGAGAGCGGGTTGTCGGCTGCGATCAGATCGGAGAAGTGGGGCAGCTGGATGCCAGCTGCGATCAGATCAGAGAAGTGGGGCTGCGGCCTGCGGGGACTGGGAAGCGGGCTGCCGGCTGCGATCAGATCGGGGAAGTGGGGCTCCGGGCTGCCAGCTGCGATCAGATCGGAGACGTGGGGCTGCGGCCTACGGGGCTGGGGAGCGGGCTGCCGGCTGCGATCAGATCGGAGAAGTGCGGCTGCAGGCTGCCGGCTGCGATCAGATCGGAGAAGTGGGGCTGAGGTGCGGAGCGGGTTGCCGGCTGGGATCAGATCGGAGAAGTGGGGACTGGGGAGTTGCCGTCACGGAGTCAGGACTGGGGAGTGGGGAGTAGTGGGAGTCTACAGGGGTAGCGGGTAGGGGTCTTTAGAATTAAGGTTATACAGTTTTTACATTAAGTTTTTTTTCATAAATATCTTTATAAATAGCGATTATGTCAAATAAACTCTTTACTTAGGTCTACTATTAATAATATCTGTTAAATAATTCTAAATGTTACGATTATACCCTCACCATAACTCCCGTCTATTTAATTAGAGTGAAATATGAGTTAAGATAGAAAATGACTAACTCATCATTGATTAGTCATCCTCTCTCTCTCTCTCTCTCTCTCTAGAGGGAGAGGCTACTTGTTGGAGGGGGAGAGGGGGGTTGGGTGGGACAAGGAGAGGTTGGGGGGGGGGGGGGGTGTATGTGGGGAAGGGGGTTCGTTGTCGCCTCCTCGCTGATGTCATAGAGCAACACCGCATTGGATTTGGACAGGCTATGACTGTGCAGGTTTGGGTGGGAAAAGGCGAGTAGGGTTAGGGCCGCATCATGTATGCCGGAAAGGTATGTGTGAAGTTGTGATTGTAGCCAAAGTGGGAGAAGAGAATGGTTCGCAGTAGACTGGTGCGTAGATCAAGAGGAGAGGAGGGGGATGGGGTTGGCATCATACATGGAGGTTGGGGGGGTGTTCGGTTGTGGCTAGGGAGAGGGTGACAGGAAAGTGGGAGGGAGGTGGGGGCACGGGAGGAGAAAAAGTGAGGGAGGTAGGTCGTTGGCTAGGGTGGGGAGCACGGGGAAAGAGAGGGAAAGGTGATTGTCGAAGTTAGAGAAGACGACTCAGGGTTGCCGAGGCACCGGAGGGGAGAAGGGAAGGGAGGTGGGTCACCAACCATTGTGGAGAGCACCAGGAGGAAGAGGGGGAAACAAGGTCTCTAGGGAAGACGGCTCTTGGCAAACTGGGCCTAGAGAGGCTTCTGTTCCTTTTCCCTTGACCTAATCCCCATGGCGACTTTGACCTAGCTTCCATGGTGGATGCAAGGGGGGCCACCGTGGCCCCCTTGGCTTCTGTTCCTTTTCGACCTGGCTCCCCACCTTCTCTGCTTCCTGGTACTCCTCCTCCCCGCCCCAAGTCTTTTGCAGAGGTGCTCATCTCCTCTTTGAAGCCGCCCAATGTCAAAGGTTTTGTGCACGCTCCGGCATCTACAGACGGTGGAGAGCCGGCCGTGTTCTTCAACGCTGAGGAACTCTCCACCTCCTTGGAACCTTTTATGCATTCAATTGTTGCCCGCACTCCTTTCGGGAGACCAGCATACCCTGACATCAGAGCTCACCTTACGCATCGTTGCAATTTCAAAGAGGATTTCATCATCAGTGCCCTAGACTCTCGTCATCTGCTTCTTCGGTTTCGCAATGAGGAGGATTTCCTGACTTTGCTTCTGAAGGATAGCTTATTCGTTCATGGCAAGCTTTTCAAATTTTTCAGATGGTCATTGGATTTTTCGCCGGATGAGGATTCCCCAATTCTGCCGATCTGGATTAATTTCCCAGGATTGTCGGTAAATTTTTTTATTGAACCGTTGTTGCGTTCTATAGCTGGTAATGTAGGAAAAGTATTGAAGATTGATCAATCTACCTTAAATTTATCCATAACATCGGAAGCCCGTGTGTGTGTTGAATTGGATGTCTCTAAAATTCATCCGACAAGAATCTGGATTGGCATTCCTGGAGGAGGTGCTTGGCAAGATATAGTCTACTTTGATTTTCCTCTGTTCTGTTCTGCCTGTGCTCGGCTTGGTCATACTTTGGAAAAATGCAAAGGTAAAAAACCCAATACTAGTTTGGCCACAGTCCGGATGTCTGATACACAACCTCTCCCACCTCACCAGAAAAAGAAAGTATGGATTCCAGTAGAAAGCTCCAAGAAAAGTTTTGAACTGGACACCACTCAGACATCAAGTGAGATTGAAGTCGGCGATCATTTTGGGTCCCTAAAACTCCTGGACGATTCAGTGTCAGATCCGAAAGTAATAAATTCTGCAGCAGATCGAATCAGTGACGGACTACATAGTCGGAACTCCTCTGAAGTGATTAAGGATTCTGAGAAGCTATGTGAAAATGCTCGTTTGAACTCAAAACCCAGCAAGTCACAACTGGGGACACATCATAATTTCAATGAAACTAGGAATACTGAACCATTAGTGAACTCTTATGCCACCGTGGAGCTCCCTTCAGACCAAACACACACTCAGCTGGGCATTAGTGCCCCTGTCCCAGAAATCTCTTTTCTTGGTGATTACTCTGCGTTGATTTTACAAAAGAGCAAGGAGCAGTTTGAGGGTCCAAAAGTCCACTGTCAGGAAGATGAACAATTTGCTAGCAGAAGGGCTATAGCAGATTCAGTTTCTGATGGCAATGCTACTGCTTTGTTGCTTGTTCGACAGGGTGCAATTACTAGATCTATGACTAGGTCAGGATCTATGGGCAATATTCCTGAGCTTCACATTTCCTCATGAATTTTACAACTTGGAACATTAGAGGTATTGGGAATGAGACTTCTATCGGCATGGTTAAATTTCTTATCAAGAACCATAAACTTGACTTCATTACCCTGTTGGAGCCTAAAATCCATACTAGCAAGCTCGATGGAATCTATAGAAAATTGGGTATGAGCAAAGCTTGTGCAAATAATGATGAAATTGCCCACATCTGGGTTTTGTGGAGAGATCCTATTGACTTTTCGGTTGTTAGCAGGGACGACCAGCAAATTACAGTTGCCCAAGTCAATCTAGTCCACCCTTTATTCCATATCAGCTTTGTGTATGCAAAATGTTCTTCATCAGAGAGAAGGGAATTATGGTCTTCACTAAACTCAATTCATTCTCAAATAAAAGGCCCTTGGACTGTTATAGGTGATTTTAACTGTATTCTGAATCCTGACGAAAAGTTAGGAGGGAACCCACCTAATGCAGGTGCAATGATGGATTTCCAACAATGTATTTCTGACTGCTCACTTATAGATGCTGGATTTATGGGATCTAAATTTACTTGACATAACAATCAAGCAGGTAGCAAAGGAATTTGGGCTAGATTGGACAGGGTACTGACCAACACTGAATGGATAACAACACTACCAATTTATGTTGAGCATAGGGAAGCTTCAGACCATGCACCATTATTAGTTAAATCTATCTCTGTCTTAAAAATCAAAAGTAGATTCTGTTTTCAAAGCATGTGGCCCAAACATGAGAAATTTCTTGAGAATGTTAAGCTCTGCTGGAACCTCAGCCCTGTGGCATCTTCTCCAATGACCACTCTCTACATGAAACTAAAGCATATGAGAATCATGCTTCGTAGATGGAACAAGCTCACCTTTGGGAATGTCCACCAAAATTTAAAAGCTGCAGAAGATGAAGTTTTGCTAGCAGAACACAAATATGACCTGCAACCCACTGAGGAAAACTATTCTAACCTTGAGCAAGCCAGGACCATTCAATCAAGCAGACTGCTACAACAGGAAATAATTTGGAAACAGAAGTCAGGAATCCGCTGGTTACTTGAAGGAGATAGAAACACCAAGTTTTTCCATGCTTCAACCATGGCCAAAAGACACAAGTAGAATATCACTCACATGCGAAACCCAGCAGGCACTATGACTTCCAATCATGATGAAATGAAGGACATAGCTGTATCTCATTTTCAAAAAGCCTTCAGCTCTCAGAGTCACTACATACATGAAGCTTCTCTGAGATGCATTCCCAAACTGGTAACGCAGGAGGATAACACAAATCTTTGCAAAGTCCCAACAGATGAGGAAATTTTAAATTCTGTTAAAGTTCTTTCCCCAGACAGTGCTCCAGGTCCTGATGGATTCACGGGTGCTTTCTACCAATCCACCTGGCATATTATTGGTGAGCTTGTATGCAGTGCAGTTAAAGAAGTTTTTGTCACTCAACAGCCTATTCCTCGAAGTGTCACCTCCACCCTAATAGCACTCATTCCAAAAATGGCAAATGCAATGGATATTTCTGACTACAGACCTATCAGCCTTTGCAATTTCTTTTACAAAATAGTTTCATCTATTATCAATAAAAGACTTGCCACCATTCTCCCAAGGATTATATCATTGGAGCAGTCTGCATTTGTGAAGGGGAGGCAAATTTCAGAAAACATTGCTTTAGCTCAAGAACTGACAAATGACTTGGGGAGGAAAACAAGAGGGCACAATGTCATGTTCAAACTTGACATGGAAAAAGCCTATGATAGACTTGAATGGGATTTTCTTCTCATAGTCCTACACAAATTTGGATTTGATAATTCCTTCATTATGTTAATTGAAAAGATGATCAGCAATTGCTGGTTTTCAGTCATGTTAAATGGTGATACATCTGGGTTCTTTAAGTCCTCAAGGGGGGTGAGGCAAGGTGACCCACTTGCCCCATCTCTTTTCATCATTGCGGAAGAATCCTTAAGCAGATCCTTAAAGGAAGCTTTTTCAAGTGGTAGAGTAGAGTGGTATTGTAACGACCCGAGAATCCGATTACCGGGAAGGCCCGATAACCCGAGACTCGTACCGCCACCCACGAGCCCGAAGACTCGGAAGGGTTAAAAGGATGGTGTGAAAACTACACAAGCATCACAGATAATTGCAGAAATTAAACAGTTATAATATTAAGCAGGAAATAAATTAACATTTTACATGGTCCACAGTAAAATAACAACAACAGCAACAGTAGTCCACGACTAGTACAGTGACAAGAAAGAAAAGTACAGCTACACGGGACATACCCCGGCTCTGACCTCTGGCACTACCTCTGGGCACCCGCACCACGCTGCGCTCCTGACGCGCTCCCCGAAGGTGGCGCCTCACCTGAAACACGGTGAAAACACGCAGGGAATGAGTCTCGGAACAAGACTCAGTAGGGATCTGTGGGAGATGATTTTTTATTAAGAATATTTTTTTATTATGATTATGGGTTTATTTAGATTATTTATTAGAGGTTTATTCGCGTGGGGCGTGCCAGTCACTGAGTGACAAATTTATTATGCGCACCGTCCGACTAACCAGACGATTATGGGTGATCGTGTCGGGACCCAAAACCCGCCGTACCATGAAGGCTACGACGTTAATTACACCTCCCCAGAAGAGAGGAAACCCTTGATTAATCGCCAAAATAGAGAGGCCATGAGGCCCATAGATTATGCAAAGATGTGATTGCATGCAAGCACACAATATGGTAGTATTTGTTTATTAGGCCGGCTCCCGGTACAGGGCGGAGAACTTAGATCCGAGAACCATCATTACGCATAGTGAGAGCCTCCGGTCAGGCGTAACCTGACTTTCCGCTAATCACCATTCGATATACCGGAGAGTCAGATCATACAGGCATGCAAGGTGATTAGTGTTATTGTTTATTGCTTATTTAGTCATTTATTTGTAAATTTAAGGAAGACTTTGGCAATTCCTGTCACTCGCAGGGTTGTCGATTAGTCATTGCCTTTTTATTTTGAGACTGCACATAGCGTTACGGTGCATACATATGGGCCCGGGAGGTGGGCCGAGTATGATCGTATTCGGGCAGACTTGTGTATCATCGGGACAATGTATGCCAGAGTATGGCAAATTTGATATTTGAGAAATGAAGGGACACGGTTAAAACCCGGTCAAAAAGGAATTGAATTCAACGGCTTATCGGCCCAGGACAAGATCATGCCGTGACCATAATGGGGTTAACCCCGAGATCTAGGTACGACCTGTCAGGGGGTCATCAATATTCCCATGCCCGGGGTCTAGAGGAGGTGAGAGCTCCGGAGTGAATACGGTCATGTTCATTATTCTTTATTTAGTTTTGTTATTATTATTTTTTTTTAAATACATGAATGCCCTTTATTTATTATTTACTTGTTTCTCTTGTTTTATTTTATTAGTATTTTTTTTATTGGATGCATGCATCTTTTATTTCCTTTATTGACATTTATTTGTCATTTATTCATTCATTATTTTTTTTGTTGTTTATTTATCACTTTTATGTTTTATTATTTTTATTGTCATTTATTTAACCATTATTTGTTTATTATATTTTTATTTATTTGTTTGTTATGATTACTATTGTTATTATTATTCATCATTTCCCCCCCTTTTTTTTACCTATATATATTTTCCCCCCTCACTTTAGTGTATAAAAGATGTTGTGCATATGAATGCACGAGTGTGTTTTTCTCATGTTATTATTTTATTATGTCTTTATGCCTAGATAGGCAACGTATGTGCATGTGTGTGTGTGTGTTGAATTTAAATGGGACATGTGTTACGTGATTAGGTGTGTTTTACGTAAGATGATACATGCATGTGTACATGAGGGTGCATGAGTTTGTTTTGTTACGTGAAAATGGCGTGAGAGGCACAAGGAGTAAAACGGCGCGGGTATATGCATATGGTTAAAATGGCGTGGCGGTGCAGGTGCAGATGGCTAAAACGGCGCGCATCTTGTGTTGTTATTATTTTATATTTTTTTTTATTCATGAAGGGGAAACACATGGCTTAATCCGCAGGTTTAGATGAAATTTCACGGTTAAAACGGCGTGCAAATACGTGAGCACGCCGGATAACGGTGTTTATTCTTTTTGCTTTATTTATTTTGTTTTGCTTTGTTTATTTTATTATTTATTATTTATTATTATGATATTTAGTTGTTGTTTGTGTGTTTTAATATTTTTTTATTTCATTTTTTTTTAATTTATGTTCTCGGTTTTACAAATGGTTAAAATATCCTGGCAAAGATCTAGTAGCGTCTCCCTAGACCCGGAGTGTTTGGGGGAAAGTGGAGGCATGCCCATGGAATGGGGTAAGCTCCTTAAAGGCCGGGAGGCCAGACACGGTGACCGGTGGACCCGAGTGGACAGAGGCCCCGAGGGAGACTCTACGAGAGATACCGATGTGTCCACGGGTTATCCAAATCGGGACAGTGTTCGCCATTAAGGCAGTTTAATATTCACTCGGAGAGTGATCATTTAAAACGGCATGAGGATCAAAGCCTTAAAACGGCGCGGTTGAACCGGCGTGGAACGCTCAGGGAAAGGGCTTAAAACGGCACGGGAAACCGTAGGTGTAGGCTTAAAACGGCACCACAAAAAGTGAAAAGGAGGCCTTAAAACGGCACCACACAGGTGAAGAGGAGGCCTTAAAACGGCGCCACAAAAGTGGAGAGGGGAGGGCCTTAAAACGGCACGCCCCTTTGAGGGCGCGCCGTTTTAAGGCGCGCCGTTTTAAGGCGCGCCGTTTTAAGGCGCGCCGGTTGCCAGTGGCACCGATTTAGCCCTGTTTCACGGAAACTGAGGTTCTATTGGTTTATTTTTGGACTTATTAAAATATTTTGGAAGATTTTGAAAGTTTATTAAGTCAGTCATTCATCGGATCGGTCCCGGGCCGTCCGGAAGTCAATCATAGGCTCGCGCGAGGTTCGCACTCGAGCGCGGCGACTGTTCCGAGTCAGGCCGACTAGTTTATTAAATGGTTTATTTAACTCATTCGAGCTGAAAATTCAGCAGCATCTCCCCATCCCGGAGGATTTGTCAGGGAGAATCGGGGAGTACTCACGTGGCGGAGTAAACCCCTAACAGCCGGGTGGCGCAACGGCGGCCGGCAGACCCGAACGGAAAGGAAAACCCCGAGGTCCAGCCTGCTAGGGGCACCAAGTCCGTGGGTGAGAGCGGGCGGATGAGACGACTCATTATGGGAGCGAAAATCCCGAGGACTAGCCTACGAGGGGTACGCGACCTGAGTCGACTCAAGGCTCAAGGCGGGACGACCAGTTAGAGAAGGAAACCCCGAGGGCCAGCCTACGAGGGGCACGCATCTCACGGCCACCACAAGGCCCACTAGGGGCTGTGGATTTGAAGTGTTGGGGATTAACCCAATTTATGTGCACTCACTGGCCTTCGGAGATCCATTACTGGAAAATGGACTCTTGCAGACCGAGCAAATTAGGATGAGAGGTCAGGGGAATGTTCCCCCTCCCCGGGTCACCGAATCTCAATAATGAAGTGACAAACGGCACGGTGGGAAAACTATGCGCAGTCAATAGATTAGAATTGATGCATGTAGGCATGCCTATATATATGCATATGAATATTGATATGTTAACGAGATATCTGTCAGGCGATGCTTAGAAGACAACGACAAGGCACCTGGGGATGCCCTCATCTCCTCCTGTTCATGGTCGAGAATAGGAGGGGAAAGTAAGGGGATGGCCCGAGACGGGTCGGAGAAACGCACGTGTGTATGCACCTCCGGCGGTGAAACTTATGACATCCAGATGGAAGGAAAACCCCGGGGAGAAGGGGAGTAGTTGCTGTAGCCCAATGCGTAGCAGGGCATGATCGGCGCCGGGGCCGCAAATCCGGTGGACGCACATACAGACAGAAGAGGAAGCAAACGAGAGGGGTGACCACGGCGCCGGGCATGCCCACGTCCATTCGTTCTATGTACATCACCCTCCCCAGCGCCGGCACTATTGCACAGCACCGTTTCACCAGTCGCAAGAAGAAAATGCAATGAAAGAAAAGGAACAGTGCAGAGGAAGGATAAGAGCATTAGACCCCTCGGCTCGTTGACATATCCATTCATTCCATAAACGAAAGGAACAAGAAAGAGCTAAACAGCCTATCATTCGGTGCCGGCGTTGTCGCGCGGTCACCATTTTCATTAACAGAGAGGGAAGAAATTACAGAGGGGAGATGGAGAATCACAGAGACGGTGAGAAAAGGGGGGAAAATGGCTCATATCATCGCCCTCACCCCCTTCTCACTTACAGTGTATCAGAGAAGAAACTCAAACGGAGGGGGATCGACCGAGAAATCACGATGACCCACCTAAATAAACAAGGAAGCAGACGATCTTCTTCTCCGGCACTGGGAGGTTCGTGCAAGGCGGAGGACGGCAGCCGCAAGAGAACCCTCAGAGGAAGCTTTTCTCTCAAGAAACCCTCCCCTTCGAAGCTCTGATTGGTGGAGGCTCTTCGGCCGATCAGGACCTCTCTCTCCCCCTCCTTTCTTTTTTTTTAATTTCTTTTCTCCTCTTCCTTCTTTGTTTCGAAGGCAGGCTATATATAGCCTTTGTTAATCCGGCGCCCTGGAAAGGGGGCGCGCCGGATTTAACGGCGCCGGGGAACGAGTCCCCGATTGAATTAGCGCGCCGGATTTGGTGGCGCCGTATTAAGCGGCGCCGATGACCCTTCACGCGCCGTTTTAACTTGTTTGCTCGGCGCGGGTCAGCCGATGGGTCCGGGGATGGTTCCGAAAGTTCCCGTTGACTGTTCCTCTCGCCCTGGTCCTTGGAAAACCTTGACGGGGCGTTGACGAAGTTCTCGGCATGATGACTGGCCTTAATCGGAACTTCGTGTGCGTTCGGCTCGAGCATGCGGGTTTTCCGCTCACATGGTCTTGACACCGTAATTTGGGATGCCGGGCCGGCTTCACTTGTATTTGTAGCTTTTTGATTGCTTCTTCAGGGATGATCCCGAATACTCTCCCGAGCTCCCGGGTCTTGCCTTAGCGGCTGTTCATTGAAGCTGAGCATCTTTCATTTTCTTCTTTTCTATGGTCTCATCTTTTGTTCGGCTTCCGCCATTCTTTTTCTTCTTTTCTTTCTTTTCTTCTCTGTCGGCACAGGAGCACCTGATCAAAACTTAAGACCTACAGAAGCAGAAGTTAGGAAATGTTAGGAATATTTTCAGTGTCAACAAATGCCCCCCACCCGCGGGTGTCGCGACAGAGGGACGAAAGAGCGGGACGTGCGGGTGCAACCCATGGCCCGTTTGAAAATATTGCATGGATCCTTTTTATTATTCATTCCTTTTATTTATTCTATTTTCATTTATCATCATTCATTTTTCATTTCGTCATTCATTTTTATTATCTCTCTTTCTTTTATATATAGCCTCATCCAAGCATGTAGGCACTCAATGACCACAAGCATAGGATAGCTATGTAGCATAGTTCCCCTATAACAGGGATAGGATAAGGACAACGCCCACGATTCACGGACAGAGTGCGGCTCACGAAGCACAACTAAGGGAGATGTGCATACGTAAAGGGGACACTGCATAGAACGTACGCGTAGCATAAATCACAATCTACACCCATGACTATTCCTCCATAGTGAAAGTGCAATTATATGGGTAGTGAACCCTAGACATAGGGATGTGCAGACGTTCTGCGTAACACTGGAGGATTACTTTATCGCCTACACATACATTCGGGGCTCTCGACTTTTGGTAGCTTCGCACAACCCCCTTTTATTTCTTAATTTCGGGTTTCACCGTTCGGCGCGAGTTTCCTCATATGTCTCAATGGGGATTCCCGGCTACTAGGATTCGTCATATATTATGATACTATTGTGGATTTCACCGTTTGACGCGAGTCTCCTCATATGTCTCAATGGGGATTCCCGGCTACTAGGATTCATCCTATATTATGGTTTTATGATGGATTTCACCGTTTGACGCGAGTTTCCTCATGTGTCTCAATGGGGATTCCCGGCTACTAGGATTCATCCTATATTATGATTTTATGATGGATTTCACCGTTTGACGCGAGTTTCCTCATGTGTCTCAATGGGGATTCCCGGCTACTTGGATTCATCCTTACTTTAATTATAGGGTTTGTTGCACCGTTTTCACGCAAGTCTCCTCATTTGTTTCAGTGGGGATTCCTGGCTACTTGGATTCACATTCCACTTATCACAATCATCATCATTTTTTTCCTTTCTTTTTTTTTCTTTTTTTTTTTTAAACGGGGGTAGGCAGCTTTTTCCTCACGATCACCCTTTACGCGAGTGTAGAGATTTAAGCGTCCATGAAGTGTTAAGAAGAATTTATGACGTCCCTATGACTAAAGACCATTGCTCACATTATGTGCGAAGTGTAGGAGTTTCGCCTAGGGTATATCATGCGAGTTGTGCTAGCAACACACCTACGACTCTTCCCCTGGCCGTATGCACTCACCGAGAATTGGTTTTTTCATTCCTTAGTGTGTGTCGTGACGCACACGTATCCTGAATCAGGGCAACGTTACTTAGCAAGGAAGTACGCGGCCTTAGAAATTTGAAGGAAGCGTGTTAATGCTATACTATAGGCGGACATGCACGTGAGACAAGCAAGCACATAAACCACGTCATGATCATCATCCTCTTTTTTTTTTTCCTCTTTTTCTTTCTTCTTTTTTCTTTTTCTTTTCTTTCTTTGCTCTCTTTCTTTGTCTTCCCTTTTTTTTCTCTTCTTTTTTCTTTTGGTTTCTTTCTCTTTTTTTTTTCTAAAGGGCTTAATGGGCATGCCCACAGGTTGGTGATTCTGGCGTCGGGGACCCGATGCCATGGCAGTGGAGGGAATGAGTCATATGTGGTAGTAAATCCCTAGAGGGATCACGGGTTGGTATAAAATCAAAGGAGGTCTTTTCGTTCGTTAGTTCGGATAATATTTCCGATCCAAGGGTAAGAGGTTTGTCGACTTAGACCAAAGGTCATGACGTCGAATGACTTGGCTTAGACGTAAGGTCATGACGCCAAGGGAGGATATGTAACAGCTTAGACATAGAGTCATGATGCCGTACAACTTGGCTTAAGCGTAAGGCCATGACGCCAAGGCAGAACATTTACCGGCTTAGGCGGAAAGCCATGACGCCAAACAAGGATATTTAACAGCTTAGACATAAAGTCATGACGCCGTGCAACTTGGCTTAGGCGGAAGGCCATGACGCCAAGGCAGAATATTTAACGGCCTAGACATAGAGTCATGATGCCATACAACTTGGCTTAGGCGGAAGGCCATGACGCCAAGGCAGAATATTTAACGGCTCAGACATAAAGTCATGACGCCGCACAGCTTGGCTTAGGCGGAAGGCCATGACGCCAAGATAGAATATTTACCGGCTTAGGCGGAAAGCCATGACGCCGGACAAGAATATTTAACGGCTTAGACGTAAAGTCATGACGCCGTACAGCTCGGCTTAGGCGGAAGGCCATGACGCCAAGATAGAATATTTACCAGCTTAGGCGAAAAGCCATGACGCTGGACAACTTGACTTAGGCGGAAGGCCATGACGCCAAGGCAGCATATTTACCGGCTTAGGCGGAAAGCCATGACGCCAGACAAGGATATTCAACGGCTCAGACGTAAAGTCATGACGCCGTAAAGCTCGGCTTAGGCGGAAGGCCATGACGCCAAGATAGAATATTTACCAGCTTAGGCGAAAAGCCATGACGCTGGACAACTTGACTTAGGCGGAAGGTCATGACGCCAAGGCAGCATATTTACCGGCTTAGGCGGAAAGCCATGACGCCAGACAAGGATATTCAACGGCTCAGACGTAAAGTCATGACGCCGTACAACTAGGCTTAGGAATAAGGCCACGACGCCAAGGCAGAATATTTACCAGCTTAGGCGGAAAGCCATGACGCCAGAAGAAAATATTGAACGGCTTAGGCATAAAGTCATGACGCCGTCGATAGAAGGAGTCTTTTTGTTCTTCAACTGGATGGAAGGGTAGAGTCACAAGAAGAAAAGATCTTTTTATTTCCTGGCTAGGCAGAAGGCCCGAGCCAAAGGTGAAAGGGTCTTTTTGTTGACTGACTGGACGAAAGATTCACGCCAGAGGTAGAGGGGTCTTTTTGTTGTATGGTCAGACGGAAGGTCCGAGCCAAAGATGAAAGTGTCTTTTTGCTGACTGACTAGACGAAAGGTCCAAGCCAGAGGTAGAAGAGTCTTTTTGTCGTCTGGCTGGACAAAAGGATCCAAGCCAAAGGTGAAAGGGTCTTTTTATTGACTGGCCAGATGAAAGGTCTGAGCCAGAGGTAGAATATGAACGTTAACCTGACGGGATGTCAGACTTAACAAGCCTTGCCTAGGCGGTATGTCTAGGAAAGGGCAGAAACAATGCAATGTTGTCGTCATGACGTCACGTCGAACACGACCAACCTGGAAGAGACAAAGGGTCTGGGCCAGGGCAGAATATGGTTGTTGACTAGACAGATTGCCAAAGTCAACCAACTTGGAAAAGGCATGAGGCCTGAACCAAAGGCAGAATGTAACATAGCTGTTGGCTTGACGTCCTATCGGAGCCAACAAACTTGGTAGAGGCGTGAGGCCTGAGCCAAGAGCATCATGTAGGATAGGTGTTGACTTGACGGCATGTCGAAGCCAACAGACTTGGCAAAGGCGTGAGGCCTAAGCCAGGGGCAGAGTATAGCATAGGTGTTGACTCGATGGAACGTCGAAGTCAACAAACTTGGCAGAGGCGTAAGGCCTAAGCCAAGAGTATCATGTTGGATATGAACATTGAATGGGTGTTGACTCGACGTCATGTCAAGCCAACGAACTTGACAAAGACGTGAGGCCTAAGCCAAGGGCAGAATATATAATATGAGTGCTGACCCAACAGGATGTTAGAGCCAACAAACCCTGCTTAGACGGCCTGTCCAAGACAAGGGCAGACATAAAACCTTGTTGTCCCCTCGACGTTATGTTGAAAATGACCACCCTGGAAGAGACAAAGGGTCTGGGCCAAGGCAGAATATGGTTGTTGACTAGACAGATTGCTGAAGTCAACCAACTTGGAAAAGGCGTGAGGCCTGAACCAAGGAAGAATGTAGGATATGGATGTTGACCTGACGTCATGTCGGAGTCAACGTACTCGACAGAGGCGTGGGGCCTAAGCCAATGGTATAATATAAGATAGGTGCTGACTCGACATCAGGTCGAAATCAATGAACTTGGCAGAGGCATAAGGCCTAAGCCAAGGGTAGAATGTAGGATAGGTGTTGACTCGACGTCATGTCAAAGCCAACGAACTTGGCAGAGGCGTGGGGCCTAAGCCAAGGGAAGAATATAGGATATGTGTTGACTCGATGTCCTGTCGGAGCCAACGAACTTGGCAGAAGCATGAGGCCTAAGCCAAGGGCAGAATATAAAATAGGTGTTGACCCGATGGAACGTCGAAGTCAACAGGCCCTGCCCCGACAGAAGATTTGGGGGTGAGGATTGACTAGAATGCAGACATATGAGAGGCCCAGACCCAGGACTAGATATCAATGTCAACCCGATGAAATGTCGGAGTCAACCAACCTCGCTTAGACGGAAGGTCTGAAACAAGGGCAGGATGTGTAGAGGCAGATGTCAACCTGACGTCATGTCGAAGCTGACCAACTTGGCGAGGACGTGGGGTCTAAGTCAAGATAGAATATGGACGTTGACCCGTGGAGATGTCGGGATCAACAGACCTTGCTCAGACAGAAGGTCTAAAACAAAGTACAGGAATCTTATTGGTCTATTAGTTGGATTGGTTGAGTTTATTGATTTGATGAGTCGATTGACATGTTGGGTTTATTAGGTCTGTTGGATTTTATCGATTCCATTGGGTTTATTGATTTGTTTGATTTTATTGGGTTTATCAAGTTTGTTAAGTTTATTGACTTACTGAGTTTATTAGATTTTTTTTTGAATTTTTTTTTTGGTTTCTCGATTTATTGAGTTGATTGATTTTGCTTAGCTTATTGGATTTATTACATTGTGTTGGGTTTATTAAATTTATTTTAAATCATCATTTTCCTTTTTTTATTCATTTTCATCATTCACTTTTTTTTTATTCATTTCTTTCTTCTTTTTATTTCCTTTTTTTTGTTAATATTATTTTCGTTTGTTTTTTATTGGGCTCCCTGACGCAGTCTCGTCTGCGATGCGGGATATTTTTGTCCGGTGGGACTATTAATGAATTTGACTATTTATTCTATTGGTGGGGCTAGGGATTGATGTCCAAGTGCCCGGCGGGCCTGGCGAGGGCGGAGTGCCACTAGGCCAAGGAAAGGATAGCTCGGTCAGGGCGGAGTGCCACCAGACCGAGGAGAGGGTAGCTCGGTCAGGGCGAAATGCCACTAGACCAAGGAAAGGGTAGCTTGATCGGGGCGGAGTGCCACCGGACCAAGGTAGGGGTAGCTTGATTAGGGCGGAGTGCCACTAAACCAAGGTAAGGATAGCGTGGTCAGGGCGGAGTGCCACTGGACCAAGGTGAGGGTAGCTCGGTCAGGGTGGAATGCCACCAGACCAAGGAAAGGGTGGCGCGGTCAGGGCGGGGTGCCACTAGACCAAGGTAAAAGTAGCTCGGTTAGGGCGGAGTGCCACTAGACCAAGGTGAGGTAGCTCGGTCAGGGCGGAGTGCCACTAGACCAAGGAAATGGTTTTATGAATCCCGCCCAGTAGGACAAAGGATAATTTTGGGGCTCGGCGATGGCGGAGTGCCTCAGGCCAAGGAAATGGTTTTATGAATCCTATCCAATGGGACGAAGCTTATTTCCGAGCTTGGCGAGGGCAGAGCACCTCAGGCTAAGGGAAAGACTTTGTGGACCCAGCTCGATGGGACATAAGGTAATTTTCATGTTCGGCTGGGGCAGAGCGCCTCCGCCCAAGGGAAAGCTTTTGTGGGCTCAGCCCGACGGGGCTGATGGGCAAATTTTGAGCTCGACAAGGGCAGAGTGCATTATGCCAAGGAAATAGGAGATTTTATTGGGCCGACATTGGACAAGGAATCCAAACCGGCATTGATAGGAGAGTCCCATGGGACGAATATGACATTGTTGTGGCTGAATGCCGAAAGGCCATGAGAGTGCATACAATTCGGGAGGACTTGTTCTTTTCATTCCCTAACAGGGTTTGGACCCGTATTTAAAACGGGAGGCCTGGTGGCCAATGAAGGTCCCTTAGCATCGGTGGGACTGTTGATTAACATGATCCCCCTGGGAGTATTTAGTGACAGCTATACATCGGATCAATAGCTATTTTCTTTCGTCATTGATTTCTTTAGGGGATGCTCCAAATAGCTTCGATTCGGGCCTCTGGCGCTTACGCCAAGTGTCCTCCTCTTGACGCTCATTCTTAGAAGCTGCAGTTGCAGGGTCTTCCTACCTCCACAGATGATGTAGTCATTTTATTATCCCCTTGGGCATTCGCCATGCATTTTTTTTTATAGTCCAAGGTGGGTGTACAGGAGAGCGCTCACACCCTCAGAGAGGGGATGAGTGGTTCACTCCACCATACCAACCCCACAGCGTAACCATCAAGGCCTCCTTCATTTTATCTTGATTTTCTTCTTCTTTTTTTTTTGGAAGACCCGACCGTCTGAGAGACGACATCTCAGATTCGATAGGTGGAGCCCTATCTCTATATATGCAAATTTCATTTGCCATCCCTTTTTTATTATTTTTTTTTGGTGCATGCCCCCAGAACATGACCTTTCCTTTTTTTTTCCTCTTTTTTTTATTTGCCATTCTTCTTTTGTTGGCAAGCATCCGCATTCAAGCTATGCGGGCCTGCTAGACATCGGCTTCAGCCAGATTTGCGAGGAGCAGTTGAGGCGGTAGCATCGCGCGGGGCTGCTCTTTTAAGGACAGATATTTGATGAGGGCATGGTGGGTCCACCCTGTACTCGCCCATCTGTAGTTCGCCTTTCTTGATCAGGCCTTCAATAATGTCCTTGAACACATAGCAATCCTCAATGGGATGCCCCAACATTTGGTGATAAGGACAGAATCGTGGATCGTCTTTTCTTTCGACATCGCCTGGCTTCTTTGGCTCTGGAAGCACTATTTTGCCGTACTCTCGGGCCCACTCAAAAAGTGCCCTAGTCTTGTCCTTTGGAAAGGAATACAGTTTCGTCGTTTTGCCCCTTAACGGGGGCCCTTGTTTTGCTGGATCGGCGGAAGATGCCTCTTTCATCTTCTTCTTCTGTTGCTCGAAGGCTTCAAAATTTGAGGTGCAAACTTCTTCTTGTGCCGGAGGTTTGTTGATTGATTTATTCTTTTGGCTCGAGACCGTAGGGGCTGAGCAAAGTCTTGCCAGAACTGCTTCGGCATTGGCTGCAATGTCGCCTAGTTGTTCGAAGGTCGTGACTTCAATGTCAATGACCCATCGTAGAATTTCTATTCTCAAATTTTCTTTGCAGATTTGAACAGAGTCCCCGTAGCTCGGTGGATGTCTGCATCTTTCATGGAGATTCCTCCACCTTCTTATGTAGTCAGTGACAGACTCATTATCTTTTTGTTTGGCTGCTTGTAATTCGGGCTCGGTGACTTCCTCTTTGGCTGTCTCCATATTCATTATTTGTTTCGCCTTCAGCTCGTTCATCTGCATGTGCGGCCTCATTTGCACCATCTTCGGAGATGCCTTAGTTGCCCCCTGACGTGCCCGGGAGACTGTGTGCTCGAGTGGTTGAGGGAGGATACCCCTTGTATGATCATGTGCTATTCGGGGTATGACTGACCGCGCTAAAGCTTCAGGTGAGCCAGCACTACCTCGTGTCGCCTCATGTAGACGTCCTACCAGTTGCGGCATAGGTGGACTTAGATTCATTTCATTCAGCTGCCTTTGCAGCATTTCAATTTCCTGCTGCTTCTGATGTAGCAGTGCCATCACAGTGGGGCCTTGCCAAGAGGGGCCGGAAGTGCTATCTTGCGCCTCCGGTTTGACTAGGGTGAGTGGCATCCCGTCATCGTTGCTGGACGCGCCCAGTTTCTTCGAGATAAACTCCCTGGGTTTCATGCCTTCGAGCCTGGGAGGAACATGGTATTGCATTCCCTTGTTGGCTGGTGGGCGTCTTGGTATTCTCCCAGATCCGGCAGCATGGTGGGAGGTAGAAGCTTTAGCTTGATTTGCCCCTTTTGGCATAAAGCAAATTTCTTCATTTTCTTCATTAGCAGCTTGAGCCACACTGGACGGTGCTGACAGCATGTTGCAAGAGAGAGCAACATGTCTTATTTTAGCTTTTGTATTCTCATTTTCCTTCTCCCATATGGCTGGCCTCTGCCCCTGTAGTGGGTCATTCGGTGCATGGAACACCCCTGCCTTTTCTTTAATTCTTTTTGTTAGCCCGTGAGACTTATTGTGTCCTTGACGGGCATGCTTCTTGACCTGTATAGGCTGGCTCTTGAGCTGCTCATGCTTATCAAGCCCACTTATAGTAGCTTGTGGCCGCTCCATGGCTGAGCTAGCTTCTTCATGTTCCCGCGACGGGGTTTGTTTCTTCTCTTTATTGTCAGTTGACCCTTTGATAGCCATTGGAGGGGCTATTTGAAGGCAGGTAGAGACTGCAAGAGGCAGAGTGGGCCAGTCCATGGCTCCACTAACATGGGCTCTCGGAGCCGGAAGGGATACTGATCTTGTTCGTTCCTTTCTTGATGATGTTTGCCAATTTCTTTGCTTTTCTTCAGGCACTAGGGCACAGTCTTCATTGTTGTGCTGACTACAAGCCTCTGGCACTTCTTTGGGCGATCGTTGGCATACAGATATCATGTTAATTGATGCCTCCTGTGTAGGCACTTCATGCGGGCATGGAGGATCAACTCTGTCCTCCCCCATTTGTAGCTCTCCTCTTTTTATTAAGCCTTGGGCGATGTCTTTAAATATTTGGCAATCCTCAATAGGATGCCCCAGGATTTGATGGTATGGGCAGAAATGAGGATCATCTCTTCTTCTGACGTCATCAGGCCTTTTTGGCTTCGGAAGGATGACTTTGCTATATTTGACAGCCCACTCGAACAATGCTCGGGTCTTGTCCCTGGGGAAGGCATAGAGCTTCTTTGCTTTGTTCTGCGGAGGAGGCCTCTCTCGACATCTTGCAGGTTCATTGAGAGGAGGATTGTGCATCCATTTATGCCTTTTCGCCGTGAGACTGACCGCATGAACCGCTTTCAGTATCGGCCGTTTATTAACCTGCTTGGCTTCATGACTTGAGTCAGCAGAAATGGAGGGATATCTCGTGAAGAAATCTTCAACCTCCGTGGCAATATCGCTTAATCGGTCAAATGACCGGATTTCTATTCCGATCATCTTTTCCAGAATCTCCTTCTTCAAATTTTGTTTGCATATTTGTATTGCATCTTCTGGATGCGGAGGGCGCCGACACCTCATGCAGAGATCCTCCCATCTCTTGATATATTCTGTAGCTATTTCATCATCTTTTTGTTTGGTCTCCAATAACTCGGCCATGGTCACCTCCATCTCAGCGATGTGGAATCTTTCGGTGAATTTCTGCTGCATGTCTGGCCAGTCGTGGATAGACCCGGCTGGCAGGTCAGAGTACCATTCAAAAGCAGGTCCTGTCAATGAAGGCCCAAAGAACTTCAATAGGTATGACTCGTCTGCCGCCAAGTCGCCCATGACTGTCATATAATGTGCAATATGTTCTTTCGGGGAGCCTTGCCCATTGTATTTGTCAAATTTTGGGAGTCTATTGATGCCGGGTGGCAATCTTTTGGCAGCATGATGGGCTAGATATGGTACTTCATATATGTCAAAGGGGGCATAGTCATCACCACCCCTCTTTGGCAGTCTTGCCTCGATCCTCTGCTCCACCATCAACTTATTCAGCATAGATGGCTCTTCTAGTTGAGGGCAGAGGTGGGTGGGCTGCATCAATAATGCGGCCGAAGTCATAGCATTGGATGGCAAAGGTTCTGACAGGGGGGCCTGCCGCTGCATCTGAAGGGGCATTGGCTGTGCTGGCTGGAGCCGTTGGGAATAATGTTGAGGAGTAGCCCGATTCTGAGCTGTAGTTTGTAGAATGGCCTGTGAAGGAGCACCCCCAGGGTTGAAACCTTCATGTGATGGCTCGGCTCGTGCCCCCGATTCCTCGGGCGCCATAGCGTGCCCAGTCTTTTCATTCAATTTTCTCTTCAGCAGTTCTACCTCCTGCTGGTATCTTTGCAGCGTCATCAGCACGGCAGGGTCCATAGTTGTTTCGCTACTGATGCCCTCGAGTGCCTCACCAAAGGTGCATCCAGATAGGGGTACCCCTTCTTCTTCAGATGCCATTGTCTTGGCATTGAGAGTAGTGTTGTCTTCATCAGCAACCCACTTGTCCTTAGAGACTTGCAGTAACCCAGCCTCAATTTTGCCCCGTCCTGTCACTGGGTCTTCTCTTTCGGCAACCTCGGCCAGCCGTTCTGGTTCATTTAGCAGGGCGCCATGCCCGCTCATCACCCCTGTCATATTACAGGTGAGGATTTGCATTCTTCTGCTGTACTTTCTGACTCCCCTATGGGCCTGACTAGGGAGAGTTGGCCCTTCATTTGTTGAAATTCTTTTCAACTTTTCAATTTGTGAAGGCCTTTCAAAGCTTCTAGCCCCACCTTGCTTCTCTTTTTCATTCGCCACCATGGGTGACATTTTATCTTTTTCTTCTTTTTCGGCCCTGACGACACGAATCAATCTTCGCTGGCCCAGGGAGGAATTCTTGAAGTTACAAAAATATTCCCGGACCCTCTTTATCATGTCTTTCTGATGACACTCTGGAGAAATGGCAGGAGACAGCACTTGGACTCGGACGGACGGCATATGTGAAAGCCGTATCATCTTGGCAGCTTGATTGAAGTTTCTTGAATATTTGGAAATATCAGCCTGCCTTGCGCAGGCCCTGGCGACAGGTGGAGGAGTTGCAATCACGGTTTCTTCTACATGCATAGCCCCTTTGCCCCCTCTATTGGGAACATCCACAGAATTTTTGAAGCCTGGTGAGGCTGGTGCAGGGCCTCGAATCCTCTTGGGAACCCAGATTTGCTTAGACTTCGGCAAGTTCGGGGTTGGCCTCCCATGCTCGTTGTCATTAAAATTCACCCTTCGGCTTGTCAGCACTTGGAAGGTGTTATGAGTGGGCACAGTCGGGATGATCCGATCTGGTAGAACTTCGGCACCGCGGCCATTGAAGTAGACTTGGATGCCCCCGATTAACATGGACTTCCCAGAGGCTGAAAGTTGGCTCTGAGGATCAGCAGCAATTCTTCTCCTGGAGCACTTCTTGTTGCCCCCAGTGGGCTCCTTCTTATGTGCCGCAATCGAACAAATAGTATGGTGGACGTGGCAGCTCACGACCACCGGGTCCTTCGGCACAGCTTCCTTGACATGGCCCTTACTTCGGCGAGCCACAATTTTGTCATTCTTCAGCTTTGCAGGTTCATAACTCTCCACGTCCAGGAGATTCGCGAATGCAACTCCCAAGAAGTTGGGGAAGCCAACGACTGGGGGAAGGTTGCCGAAGGTAGTGGGTAAGGCAAGGTAGCCGAATGCAGCATGGTTGACCATGATTTGGGGACAGAAAACAACTCCATCCAGTCCGCTCGCCATCACTTCAACCTAAAAAGAGGAGAAACAAGACGAATGAATAATTAACATTTGAGGTAGTTGGGTGGGGGCCCCATGGTCCCTCTATTTTGGCGAAAAGATGAAGGGAGGTTGAGTCCCACCGGGCGTGCCAGCTTGTGGGAGATGATTTTTTATTAAGAATATTTTTTATTATGATTATGGGTTTATTTAGATTATTTATTAGAGGTTTATTCGCGTGGGGCGTGCCAGTCACTGAGTGACAAATTTATTATGCGCACCGTCCGACTAACCAGACGATTATGGGTGATCGTGTCGGGACCCAAAACCCGCCGTACCATGAAGGCTACGACGTTAATTACACCTCCCCAGAAGAGAGGAAACCCTTGATTAATCGCCAAAATAGAGAGGCCATGAGGCCCATAGATTATGCAAAGATGTGATTGCATGCAAGCACACAATATGGTAGTATTTGTTTATTAGGCCGGCTCCCGGTACAGGGCGGAGAACTTAGATCCGAGAACCATCATTACGCATAGTGAGAGCCTCCGGTCAGGCGTAACCCGACTTTCCGCTAATCACCATTCGATATACCGGAGAGTCAGATCATGCAGGCATGCAAGGTGATTAGTGTTATTGTTTATTGCTTATTTAGTCATTTATTTGTAAATTTAAGGAAGACTTTGGCAATCCCTGTCACTCGCAGGGTTGTCGATTAGTCATTGCCTTTTTATTTTGAGACTGCACATAGCGTTACGGTGCATACATATGGGCCCGGGAGGTGGGCCGAGTATGATCGTATTCGGGCAGACTTGTGTATCATCGGGACAATGTATGCCAGAGTATGGCAAATTTGATATTTGAGAAATGAAGGGACACGGTTAAAACCCGGTCAAAAAGGAATTGAATTCAACGGCTTATCGGCCCAGGACAAGATCATGCCGTGACCATAATGGGGTTAACCCCGAGATCTAGGTACGACCTGTCAGGGGGTCATCAATATTCCCATGCCCGGGGTCTAGAGGAGGTGAGAGCTCCGGAGTGAATACGGTCATGTTCATTATTCTTTATTTAGTTTTGTTATTATTTTTTTTAAATACATGAATGCCCTTTATTTATTATTTACTTGTTTCTCTTGTTTTATTTTATTAGTATTTTTTTTATTGGATGCATGCATCTTTTATTTCCTTTATTGACATTTATTTGTCATTTATTCATTCATTATTTTTTTGTTGTTTATTCATCACTTTTATGTTTTATTATTTTTATTGTCATTTATTTAACCATTATTTGTTTATTATATTTTTATTTATTTGTTTGTTATGATTACTATTGTTATTATTATTCATCATTTCACCCCCTTTTTTTTACCTATATATATTTTCCCCCCTCACTTTAGTGTATAAAAGATGCTGTGCATATGAATGCACGAGTGTGTTTTTCTCATGTTATTATTTTATTATGTCTTTATGCCTAGATAGGCAACGTATGTGCATGTGTGTGTGTGTTGAATTTAAATGGGGCATGTGTTACGTGATTAGGTGTGTTTTACGTAAGATGATACATGCATGTGTACATGAGGGTGCATGAGTTTGTTTTGTTACGTGAAAATGGCGTGAGAGGCACAAGGAGTAAAACGGCGCGGGTATATGCATATGGTTAAAATGGCGTGGCGGTGCAGGTGCAGATGGCTAAAACGGCGCGCATCTTGTGTTGTTATTATTTTATATTTTTTTTTTATTCATGAAGGGGAAACACATGGCTTAATCCGCAGGTTTAGATGAAATTTCACGGTTAAAACGGCGTGCAAATACGTGAGCACGCCGGATAACGGTGTTTATTCTTTTTGCTTTATTTATTTTGTTTTGCTTTGTTTATTTTATTATTTATTATTTATTATTATGATATTTAGTTGTTGTTTGTGTGTTTTAATATTTTTTTATTTCATTTTTTTTTAATTTATGTTCTCGGTTTTACAAATGGTTAAAATATCCTGGCAAAGATCTAGTAGCGTCTCCCTAGACCCGGAGTGTTTGGGGGAAAGTGGAGGCATGCCCATGGAATGGGGTAAGCTCCTTAAAGGCCGGGAGGCCAGACACGGTGACCGGTGGACCCGAGTGGACAGAGGCCCCGAGGGAGACTCTACGAGAGATACCGATGTGTCCACGGGTTATCCAAATCGGGACAGTGTTCGCCATTAAGGCAGTTTAATATTCACTCGGAGAGTGATCATTTAAAACGGCATGAGGATCAAAGCCTTAAAACGGCGCGGTTGAACCGGCGTGGAACGCTCAGGGAAAGGGCTTAAAACGGCACGGGAAACCGTAGGTGTAGGCTTAAAACGGCACCACAAAAAGTGAAAAGGAGGCCTTAAAACGGCACCACACAGGTGAAGAGGAGGCCTTAAAACGGCGCCACAAAAGTGGAGAGGGGAGGGCCTTAAAACGGCGCCACAAAAGCGGAGAGGGGGAGGCCTTAAAACGGCACGCCCCTTTGAGGGCGCGCCGTTTTAAGGCGCGCCGTTTTAAGGCGCGCCGGTTGCCAGTGGCGCCGATTTAGCCCTGTTTCACGGAAACTGAGGTTCTATTGGTTTATTTTTGGACTTATTAAAATATTTTGGAAGATTTTGAAAGTTTATTAAGTCAGTCATTCATCGGATCGGTCCCGGGCCGTCCGGAAGTCAATCATAGGCTCGCGCGAGGTTCGCACTCGAGCGCGGCGACTGTTCCGAGTCAGGCCGACTAGTTTATTAAATGGTTTATTTAACTCATTCGAGCTGAAAATTCGGCAGCATCTCCCCATCCCGGAGGATTTGTCAGGGAGAATCGGGGAGTACTCACGTGGCGGAGTAAACCCCTAACAGCCGGGTGGCGCAACGGCGGCCGGCAGACCCGAACGGAAAGGAAAACCCCGAGGTCCAGCCTGCTAGGGGCACCAAGTCCGTGGGTGAGAGCGGGCGGATGAGACGACTCATTATGGGAGCGAAAATCCCGAGGACTAGCCTACGAGGGGTACGCGACCTGAGTCGACTCAAGGCTCAAGGCGGGACGACCAGTTAGAGAAGGAAACCCCGAGGGCCAGCCTACGAGGGGCACGCATCTCACGGCCACCACAAGGCCCACTAGGGGCTGTGGATTTGAAGTGTTGGGGATTAACCCAATTTATGTGCACTCACTGGCCTTCGGAGATCCATTACTGGAAAATGGACTCTTGCAGACCGAGCAAATTAGGATGAGAGGTCAGGGGAATGTTCCCCCTCCCCGGGTCACCGAATCTCAATAATGAAGTGACAAACGGCACGGTGGGAAAACTATGCGCAGTCAATAGATTAGAATTGATGCATGTAGGCATGCCTATATATATGCATATGAATATTGATATGTTAACGAGATATCTGTCAGGCGATGCTTAGAAGACAACGACAAGGCACCTGGGGATGCCCTCATCTCCTCCTGTTCATGGTCGAGAATAGGAGGGGAAAGTAAGGGGATGGCCCGAGACGGGTCGGAGAAACGCACGTGTGTATGCACCTCCGGCGGTGAAACTTATGACATCCAGATGGAAGGAAAACCCCGGGGAGAAGGGGAGTAGTTGCTGTAGCCCAATGCGTAGCAGGGCATGATCGGCGCCGGGGCCGCAAATCCGGTGGACGCACATACAGACAGAAGAGGAAGCAAACGAGAGGGGTGACCACGGCGCCGGGCATGCCCACGTCCATTCGTTCTATGTACATCACCCTCCCCAGCGCCGGCACTATTGCACAGCACCGTTTCACCAGTCGCAAGAAGAAAATGCAATGAAAGAAAAGGAACAGTGCAGAGGAAGGATAAGAGCATTAGACCCCTCGGCTCGTTGACATATCCATTCATTCCATAAACGAAAGGAACAAGAAAGAGCTAAACAGCCTATCATTCCGGTGCCGGCGTTGTCGCGCGGTCACCATTTTCATTAACAGAGAGGGAAGAAATTACAGAGGGGAGATGGAGAATCACAGAGACGGTGAGAAAAGGGGGGAAAATGGCTCATATCATCGCCCTCACCCCCTTCTCACTTACAGTGTATCAGAGAAGAAACTCAAACGGAGGGGGATCGACCGAGAAATCACGATGACCCACCTAAATAAACAAGGGAGCAGACAATCTTCTTCTCCGGCACCGGGAGGTTCGTGCAAGGCGGAGGACGGCAGCCGCAAGAGACCCTCAGAGGAAGCTTTTCTCTCAAGAAACCCTCCCCTTCGAAGCTCTGATTGGTGGAGGCTCTTCGGCAATCTCCCTCCTCTCTTTTTTTGCGAAGGCAGGCTATTATATAGCCTTGGTTAAATCGGCGCCCCAGAAAGGAGGGCGCGCCGTTTTGACGGCGCCGGGGATGCCCCAGTGGTGGCTTTAGCGCGCCGGATTGATGGCGCCGGGAAGCATTCCTCGAATGAAGAAATGGACGCGCCGTTTTTGATGGCGCCGTTTTAAGTGGCGCCGGTGACCCTTCACACGCCGTTTTGACTTGTTTGCTCGGCGCGGGCCAACGGTGGGTCCGGGGATGGTTCTGGAAGTTTCCGTTGACTGTTCCTCTCGCCCTGGTCCTTGGAAAACCTTGACGGGGCGTTGACGAAGCTCTCGGCATGATGACTGGCCTTAATCGGAACTTCGTGTGCGTTCGGCTCGAGCACGCGGGTCTTCCGCTCACATGGCCTTCGGTACAATAATTTGTGATGCCGGGCCGACTTCACTTGTATTTGTAGCTTTCTAGTTGCTTCTTCGGGGATGATCCCGAATACTCTCCCGAGCTCCCGGGTCTTGCCTTAGCGGCTGTTCATTGAAGCTGAGCATCTTTCATTTTCTTCTTTTCTATGGTCTCATCTTTTGTTCGGCTTCCGCCATTCTTTTTCTTCTTTTCTTTCTTTTCTTCTCTGTCGGCACAGGAGCACCTGATCAAAACTTAAGACCTACAGAAGCAGAAGTTAGGAAATGTTAGGAATATTTTCAGTGTCAACAGGATCACTCGAACCCTACCTCGTAAAACGAGAAACCACTACTCTAGTGGTAGGAAAGTACCTCGGAAAGGAAAGCCCTGTACTCTACAGAACTAGACCCTACGGCACACAAACCGACACACGTGCCACGGTACGAGAAGACCGAAACTCAACGGTCGAACCGCCAAAACCCGAAGGTCGGAAACACACGACTGACAGTCTGACACTCCGTACTCGACAGGAGTACCACCCACTAGAAGCACAGTCGGTAGCGTCCCCTGACGTCTTACACCGCACCGCAGGTGAACCGCCTGACGTGGTAGGTCCTACCCGAGGCGCAGACACCGTACAAGTAACCACGAACAAGTAACTAGCTGGGGTCACGCCCGTCGACGTGGGTCCAACTGCCCCCAACCACGTGTGCACACACAGACCACGCGTCACTAGGTCTGGTCTTCTGACCGGTTTTCCCCCGTAGCCGGACTCTGGCTACCGACGAGGGGACTACGGTAACCGGTCCACAAACCGTCTCGAAAGGTGGGTGCCCGTACACCACTCCCAGGTGAGACCAGCACCTCGTACTGGTGGGCTATGACTAGTGGAGGGTCACTGAAGGAGTAGACTCTCAAGTCAACGGAAAACGACGTCCGAGTCCGACAACGTGTGGGAATCACCCCACGCACTAGCTCCGTCAAACGGGGGCCACGGTCGGAGAAAAACGGACGCACCGCCCACGGCCAAACTCATGACCAAGGCAAACGGAACCTCCGGACACCAAAGACACGGTCACGGAACTCCACGGGGTGTCCAGGACACACACACGGCCCAAGAGGAACACCCGTCAACAGGACAGAACGCGCTAGGACTCCCTAGCGCGACAGGGAAGATCGCGCTAGGGCCTCCTAGCGCGACAGGGAACATCGCGCTAGGATCCCCTAGCGTGACAAGACAGGTCGCGCTAGGGCCTCCTAGCGCGACACAACAGATCGCGCTAGGGACCCCTAGCGCGACAAGGCAGGTCGCGCTAGGACCCCATAGCGCGACAGGAACCACCTCCTGTTCATCTTCTCTGATGAACGCGCCCCATCGGGGCAGCGCGACGAACAAGAACGCGCTACTGGAGTATAGCGCGTTCTCAGTCCGCGGCGGAAAACGGTAGAAACTCCAAAAAAACCAACCACGCCCCCATGCCTCCACAGGAGAGGGGGAAAATAAAGGGGAAGACCCCTGGGGACCCCTAGCATGATCCTAGGCCATCAAAACACGAAATCATGCATCAAATCCATAGATCGGGCGAGCTCTCCCCAAATCATGAAAAAACCCTCAAAAGCTCAAACACGCCCCTCTCGGCCTCCCCGCGGCCTACAAATCACGGGAATGAACGGCAAGAGGCTAAGGAACGTCACCCTACCTCAATGGAGCGAATGCTCCGCCGAATCACCCACGAATCACGAAGAACGCTTTGGAAAACCCTCGTTCCTCAAGCTTCCCACGAGCACCGCACGTCCCCACGATCGCCTCACCGCCGCCCACGTCGCCGCGCCGTCGCCCCGCCGCTGTCAGCAGCCGGAGAGGAGCTAGCCGCGCTCGAACGGGAGGAAGAGAGGGAGAGAGGGAGGTCACGGTTGGGGAAGGAAGGAGGAAGAAGAAGAAGAAGAAAGAGAAGGTGGAAAAGAAAAAGAAAAGAAATAGGGTTAAATAGAAAATCCGATTTTTTGGAAAAATACCGAAAAATAGAAAAATACATTTCCGGAATCCTCGGAACGCACCGACCGCAACGGTACCACTCGTGCCCGGGTGAACCGCCCGGTTCGCCAGCAACGAGCTTCCGAAGAAAAAGCCGAAACACACACCGGAAATCGAAAAACACACGCGGAAAAGTTGCGGAACGTCTCCGGGCCTTCGAAACGACTCCGGATCGCGCCGATCCGAACACAAAAGATGTCCGAAACGAACTTTCGGACACAATGGAGCTGGACACTCCGAAAACCAGATCCGGGACCCACGAAGAAGGATCCGAAAGGTCCGGGATATTACAGGTATGCTGGGCCCAGCCGCTGCCCTCAAATCTCTCACCTCCTGTTTGCAGATGATGCCCTTCTATTTAGTAAAGCTTGCATAAACTCTGTCCGAAACTTATTAAAAGTGCTCCAGATTTATGAAACTTCCTCAGGGCAGCAAATTAATACCAGCAAAAGTGGATTCTTTTTGCACACAAAGATCCAAAATTCGGTTGCCAATCGAATTCAGAGCTGCACTGGATTCTTCAGACACTCCTTTCCCCATAAATATTTGGGATGTCCTCTTATGATTGGCAGAAGGAAAAATGTTTTCTTTGCAGGAATAATAAGTTCAATCCAGAACAGAGTTGCAGGTTGGAAATCAAGCCTACTTTCCCAGGGAGCAAAACTGATTCTCATCAAGCATGTCTTATCCTCCATACCCCTATACTCTCTATCCTCTTCCCCACTGCATGTAGGCACCCATGATCTTCTGGACAAGTCATTTGCCAACTTCTTTTGGGGCTCTTCTATACATGGAAAAAAAAAGCACTGGACTGCATGGCAAGCTATCTGCAAACCTATTTCTCAAGGAGGTCTTGGCATCATGTCATTAAGAGTTATGGACACTGCTTTGCGGGTAAAGATGCTGTGGAAGGGCTTATTTACCAATTCTCCGTGGGCCACTTTCTTCAGGGTAAAATACATCGGACAGCAGCATATCAGTGAGGTCCAATTCAAGAATATGAATGGCTTCACCAGGAGGAGTTGGCTGAAGGCCAGAGACCTTATCTCCAAACACACAAAAGTGGTAGTTGGGAATGGCAGCAACACACATTTCTGGCTGGACAACTGGATTGGAAGCAGAAGTTTGGCAGAGTATGTTCCTAGATTGACCATACAGAATACCAACATTATTGTCAAGGATTTCTACACTCTCCGATCCAATGCAAATACCAATCTGCTGGATGGAAGAATCTCAGATTCAATCAAATCAGCTATTCACAGCTTTCAGCTCAACCAGTATCCTGACTGCCCGGTCTGGAGTCTCTCCCACTTAGGCACTTGCACTGTGGCCTCCTCCTACTGTGAACTGTCTACAAATAATGCCAATCACCATTCTTTTCCTTGGACCCGTCTTTGGTCTAGTTGGCTACCAATAAAAATTTCTATCCATCTCTGGAAGACTGCCCGCAATGCACTCCCCACTGATAGAAATATTCAAAGGATGGGTGTACAAATGTGCTCGAAATGTCACTGCTGTAAAACTCAGTGTGAGGAAACAACTAGTCACCTATTTATTCATAGCGATCTGGCCAAACATATTTGGTCATACTTCCGGAGCTATGGACTGAAGATCAACACTAACTCAGTGAGCTATTTCATACATCATAATGCAGGAAATATCTAGTTGAAATCTACCCACGGACTATTCCTTCTTGCAGCTATTGGCTATGGAATTTGGGAAATCTGGAAAGCGAGGAATGCATCGAAGTATGAAGGAAAGAGCATCTCCAAGATCAGACTGCTCCACCACATAAAAGCTCAAGTAAAGCACACGTGTGACACTGCAAACCTCAAGGAGCTTGACAATGTCAAAAGAATCATCTTGCGGGACTTTGGCATCGACAGTCGAAAACATTATAAACTGCAGATCAAGATAGTCACCTGGGTCCACCCGACCCCTCACTCACTCAAGTTAAACACCGATGGTGCCTGCCAAGCAAATGGAGACTCAGGAGGCGGTGGGGCCATAAGGGATCATAATGGCACTATCTTACTTGCTTTCTCACATTACTATGGTAAAGCAAACAGTCTCGCAGCTGAGGCTCGAGCTCTCCTCGATGGCATCAAATACTACCGTACAACTGATGTCAAGCCAATCCAGATTGATGTTGATTCCAAAATCTTAGTCCAAATCATCAAAAAAGAAATTCCATGCCCATGGTCCATTCTTCATTATATAAGGGAGATTTGGAGACTCCTCACCATACAAGATTCAATAGTTCACATTTACAGAGAAGGAAACAAGGTTGCTGACTCTCTAGCCTCTTTGGCTTGCTCCACTCATTATACTGATTTTTTCTCTTACGATGAGCTTCCTAATTCTATAAAGGGAGTAGCTCGCCTGGATAAACTGGGTATGCCCAGTATCCGCTTAATGTAATTGTATTATTTCCCCCATTAAATAAAATTCACCTCCTAATGTCTGAATGGTGGAGTGGCTTGCTCTTTACCTCTGGTAAACGGGTGCACTCTCCCATCCAGCACTAGGTAAGGTTTCTTGATAAAAAAAAAGACGGCTCTGGGTCACTAGGGCACCGAAGGGGAGGAAGGGTGCGAGATGGTGGTGCTCGAGGGTTGGGAGAGGGGAAGGGGGCCGTCGACGGTGAGGGTGTGAGGGAGAGAGGGCGCTAGGGTGGGAGAGCAATTGGGGGTGGGGGGGGCTACCAATGGTGAGGGAGTGGGGGAAAAAGAAGGTCATCAGGGTAGAAGAACAATTGGAGATGGGGGGAGAGAGTAGCTTGGGGGGGGGGGGGGCACCGACGGTGAGGGGGTAGGGGAGAGGGAGGACCGTCAAGGTGGGAGAGCAATTGGTAGGAACGTTGGGGGTGAGGGGTTGGGGGAGAGGTTGCAAGTGACACTCTTCTCTCTCTCTCTCTCCCTAAGTCGTGATATTTTGGATATTTCACGTACCTTAATAATTTTCGTGAGATATTTCACATAATATTCACCCCTCATCGACGGCTCTAGAATCGTAAGAATATAATTACAATGATTCTAGATAAATTAAAGTTATTTTTTATATCAATATATTTAAATGAGAGGTTTATTTGACATAATCACTATTTATAAGGATATTTATGTAAAAAATTTGATGAAATATTCTTCAAATCAATTATGATTTGAGTTGATTTCTTAAAAATTAAAATTGAACCAAAGTAATTTTTTAATAGGATTCACCTAAATTACAATTTTTAAAATTTTAACTCGAATCAAACTTAAATTTAGTGATTCGATTTGGATTGTAGGTTGAACCCGGATACTGCTCAACCCTAACAAACAAGATCCAGATGATCATCACATAACACACCCATCCACTAGGGGACTAAAAGAACGCAATAAGAACAGGCGAAGAGGCAGAGAATAGCGGTGGTGTTCAGGAACGGCCTGGGCAGGATGCGCTCCATGGTGACTCTCGGAGGGTGACCGGGATGTTCTCCTCCCTGGCGAAGGCCAGCAGTCGGCGGCGCTGTGCCTCCTGCCGGTGTTGTCGGAGGTGGAGGCGCCGATCTTTGTACCCACGGCGTGGTGAACGGTGAAGTCGTTGTAGGGGGTGACATTAGCCTCGTGAAGGCCGTCTCTAGTGGCAGTCTGTCAGTCCCGGATAACCGGCCGGAAGGCCACCGCCGTCTCCACCCACTCGTAGGACTAGTTCTCCAGCTCCATGTCCCACCTGATGGCCCCGCCGCCGCCGCCCTCCTGGAAGAAACCCGGGTCGCCGCGGGTATAGAAGCTAGCATTGATGGCGCTGCTGCCGCCCAGGACCCTCCCTCTGGCGTTGGGGACGCCGTCCTCGGAGACGAAGGCCTGGGAGGGGGAGTGGTAGGTGTCGGTCTCCACGAGGGTCCAGAGGAACCCTTCTTGACTCATGAGGCTGGGGAACTCCTGCGGCGTCCCTCCCCTCTCAAGAAGCAGCACGTACTTCTCGGAGAGGGTGGCGGCGAGTGGGCATCCCGCCAGTCTCGCCGCCCACGACGATGAAGTCGTACTCCCCTTCCGGCGGGAGTAGGGAGGCATTAAACGAGGACCGCGAGTAGCTCGTCCGTGCGAGAATCAAAGCTATTGCTGACCAGAGCAGGGAGAGGCCATTTTTGAACGTGGGAAGAACATGGAAGAATGGAGGCTGCGAGTTGCGACCTTGCTCCAAGGGGAACTCGGTGAGGAAAAGCAGCAAGCAAGACGCAGAGGAGATAGAGAAGACCACCGGAAGCTGCCATTTTTTTTGGGCGGGAGATGGAAGAGGAGTTTCAGAGGGAGGTGGAGGGATAGGGGTTGGGAGGGTGAAGGAGATGCCCGCCATGCTGCTGCGGACCAGAGCAGAGAGCGGGCCATTTTTTAAGGTGGGAAGAACACCTGCAATTGGCGGGGATCTGGTTGACGTCCGCTGCGCATTAGTGTCATTCGGTAGACCTATCAAAGTAAGCCACGTGGCGTAAGGTGAGTTCAATTTACTCAACGGTCGAGATTTGATCAGAATCTTCAACTTAGAGGTTTACTCCCGACGCAGAGGGTTACGAGGGTCTATCAGTTGGACGGCAAAGATGAAGTTTAGAAAGCCTCCCACAAAACGTCAGGGGAGGAGTCAGAAGTTCGCGGTTGGCCGGGAGAGATGGAGGCGGACGAGGGGGAGGAGTGGGGGGAGGGCGCGGCGGCGCAGGGGCTGATCCCTATCGCTCCCGCCGCCAGGGGCCGGCACGTCAAAAAGAGGGCCCTGAAGAACAAGGGGCTCACCGTGGGGTTCGACGAGAAGGATCTGAGGTTTGTCATCTACAATCCCAATGTTTCTCTTGTGCATGATCTTTAGAGAACTCGGCGGTCTCTGCTTGATATGTGTGTGTATGTTTGTGTCTGTTGTAATTTGGATTTGATAACATCAGGGATTTCGTTACTGGTTTCCATAAGAGGAAGAAAAAGAGGAGGAAGATTGCGCAGAAGCAGCTGCAAGAGAAGGAGCGGTTCCAGCGTATTGAAGCCCGCAAAAAGGTATTCTTTTTCCTAGCATGCTGGATTTGACGAAGGTGCAGTACTGCAGTTCGTGAGAATTTCCTCACAATCTTCTTTTGAATTTATTCTGATGGGAAGTCATGTTTCTATGCCGTCTCTACTGTTTCTGGTGTTCAGGAGAACTTGTTACTTTGGACTTTGGAGGACCATCTGCCGTCCAAAGTTAACTAGGACATTAGCTTCACCATGTGTGTGCTTTTTTTCCCCTTTCTTTTTATCTTTTTGGTGAAGGGTGGTGATGGTTGGTGTTGGTTTGTTAATGCCATGTAGGCAGCTAGTTTTCCACGACAAACGGTTAAATTTTGGGCTTTCTACTTTGGCCATTGCACAATTAACTTTCTAGAGTGTACATGCTAACTGATATCAATTTTTAGCTGCTAGGTACCATGTACTCCATGTCTGGAAGCTAACAGTCTAAATTCATTCCCATGGTGTACATTTTTATGGCACATGTGCTTTAAGGTGGTGTCCTAAAACTTGATGGTGGTGAACTTTCATGACGTTTTCCTCTATAACCTCTGTGCTTTGAAGACCTTGTGAGGTGGCTTTTGTCCTCCGGAGATGGGTCAGAGGGCATGCTCTCTTGCATGCCCTCGTTCTGATGGGCCACTTTGATAACAGGTTAGGATAAGGTAACGGGGGTGGATCCCGGTTAGCTTATCTTTGGGTTGGAGCAATTATTAGTTTGGTAACTTATCCTAACCAAGGTCGGGTAAGGTATTCCTGTGAGAGAGTGGAATGAGTTAACTTTGGGTTAAGGGCCTTAACCCTAACTAACCCCGGTTACGGTAACCTTACTACCAAACTAGAATAGGGGTGGATAGGCAGAATAACTCACCCTAACTGACCCTTATTCCGTTATCAAAGCGATAAAGCCCAGAGGACAATCGGTGTACATATTTCCCCTTTGTAGAATGTTCACTGAGAAGTGGGGGTTGTGCGATGATTTGTAAGATGCGAACATGAGTATTAAGTATCGACACAGACGTGTGTCAGACAGGGCATAATTTTAAAAATAGGACATGAGGACACACGAACAGTATAATGTTATAATTATATAATCTTATTTATTATATAAAAATAGCTAAAAATGTATTTAAGATTAAATGATATAAAATATTGATTGCTCATGTCAATGATGGAAACATATTTTAGAGAGTAATGTTATAGTGTCATGCTTTTTACTACTAATTTTGCCACTCAGTTGACTTTCAAAAAAAAAATTACCACTCAGTTCAGTTGTCTGATCACAAGGTAAGACGGCTGAGTGTACTAACTTAAGTTCAGTGCTCCCAAATTTGAGAGCACCCAGTTCAGTTGTCTGATCACAAGATTAGACGGCTGAGTGGAATAACCTAAGTGCTCCCAAATTTGAGAGCACCGAATTTAAATCCACTTTTTTGCTGTCTTATTTTTAAATTGGATGTTTGGACAAGATTATGATAAAGAGCCTGATAAATGTGTAATACTGTAGTTTTCCTCTATTTCAAATAAAAGACTTCAGGTGATAATTTATTTATAAAAATGCAACTTAGCATGCTCCGCAATTTTTACCCCATTGTCATCTCATCTGCTGCAGAAGGGAAAAAAAAAAAGCTTGGACTTTTTTGACAGCCGCATGCATGATGTCCTCATGGGAAAATTTTCATCCTTTTCTTCTGGTTATTTCCTCCCTGAGGACGACCATGGTGTGAACTTTGCCATGTCAACTCGTGTCGACACAGCTCCAAAACAGCTCCTCACATGCCCCTCTAATCCATGGGTTGTGATATCTAACCTGCCCAGGGTTGGTGAACATGCAATGGGGTCGTGCACCTGCCTATTCTTCCTAGTGTGAATATTTAGCTCCCCCAATCTGCCTCTTGCTGTGCCTCCATAGTTTTGTCAAACCATTTACCTCTTACAAGGAACAGGACTTTAAGATGGATATATACATATTAAACTGCAGGCTCTTGTGAAATTTGGGAACAACACTCTCGAATGTATGTCCCTTGAATGAACCTGACATTAGTGCGCTATGCATTCTAGATGTAAATTTGTTCGCAAAAGACAGATAGGCTGTAATTACAAACATCCTTGTCCGAGGAAAAAAATGTGAACATCATTTCCTTTCTTTCGTGTATCCATTATCGTCACTTGGAAGGACAGAATAATTTTTTTGTGCGCCTGTTTCAGAGGAAACTAGGGAGAGAATTAGCTCTGTACGGGGGAGCATTACCGGCAGAAGAATCTCCAGAGACTGCTTCAGGAGATGAAGAAGATGGGGATGATCTTGAACATGATGGCCTTGGCAAAACTCAATCAGTTTCTGGTAATTCTGCTGCAAATAAAGCTATCTTTTAGTTGGATCGTAGAGTAACTTCCAGTTTCTGTTTCAAAGGCAAAGGTTTCAATTTTGCAACCTCATTGTGCCTCCATCTTGAGGTTGTGGATCAGTCCCTATTTGAATGCCCTGCCTATAGGGAACAACTGGACGTTTATAGAGATTTGAAGAACTGATATGCAAACGCCTTCAGGCAACTCATCCTTGAGTCACTTTCAAATAATTTCTTCTAGGTTCCCTTTTCCTTTGATAAACTCATACGTTTTGTTGACTGAGGCTCCTTTATTCACTGAACTGTTTTTGAAGGGACCAAGATATATGAAAGCAACGGCATGACAATTACTGTGACAACTAGCGAACTGCCCCGCCACGAAGAAGATCTGAGCGTAGAACGTCACATCCCCATGCCCAAGCCCCGCGCCGAAGCTGAGAAGGGTAGGCAACTCCTTCCCAAGAAGAAGCCTTCCAAGAGAGTTGCAAACCAGAGATCCCGCAAGATGCACAAGAGGTCTGCATCGAAAGTGAAGGGAGGAAAGGAGGGCAGAAGAAGATGATGGCATTGTGTAACTGGGCACCGGCTCCCCATGCACAAATTCTCCCACTTAAAAACGTATGTAAGATTTCTTTTGGTAGAAGAAATGTGGATCGTGGAGTGACAGTTTTCTCAGTTTTGTTTTATTTCTCTTAAATGCGGTGCAGAAGCGATTCTATTTGGAAGGGACTTGTTTTTCCGTTGTGTTGTCTAAACAATAGGAATTTTGCAACAATATTCTGCTTAAAAATTTATGTACAAAATTTAATTTATCTTTTTTTAATCAAATTCACTCAAAATTTATTGATATGGTCTTATCAGTCGTATCAGTCTTGATACGATATGATATCGTTACATACCGAGAAGAGATAGAAGGAAGAAAAGAATATTTATGCATCTTTGATATAACTATTATACATAGAATTATCAATGTATATTCAACTTATTTGGTAGCTCAATTGGTTAAGATGTGTTGTGTAATAGTTCAGTTTTTAAAGTTCTACACTCGAATCTCGGTTTTAAGAATAATTTTTGGGTTACGATTTAAATAATGATTCTAGACATATTTTAATAAAAAAATAAGAAAAATATGTGTTTTACAAGTTTAGAATTCACTTCCTTGTGTTGTAAGGTAAGGTTTCAAATTAACTAAACTTCTAATTAAGATTATTATAAAAAATATAGAATATATTAAAAATTAATATAATTAGTGTATCAATTGTACGTCACGTACTGGTCAAATCATGGTATGATTTGGCATGTTATACACTGTACATATCGGATCAGTACGTCAAATTTTGATGTCGCTACATCATAATATTTGTAAAAATATCTTATATTTCATTAAAAATTATTATCTAACTCTAGTTAACCCTGAACCTTTCACCCTGTCATTGTTTAAAAAGATGACATCTTATGGCACTAAGACTTAAGTCTTAAAGTGAGACATTATAAAAACGTCTTGAGACATGTGTTTCATGATTTTTAATTGAGACTTACGTCTTTTCGTGATTAAGGTGATACATCTCAACGCCTTCAACCTCTCAAGGCATTTACCTGAGAGTTGTGCATCACTTGATAATGTGATATAATAAGGTGTTGTAGGTTAGAATAAAGATTTATTTTTATTATTATTAAAATATGTAGAGGCGGAATTATGATTCCTAATCCTCGTACCACACTTTTAAGATTTATTTGTTGGGGAAGGATCATCCAGTCACCAGTGGAAACCTACAAATAGCAGGAAAACGACGTCAGAAAGAGCCCTAGGCGTTATCCCAAGGGATAACCCTCCGATGTTTAAATCAGAGCCTTAGAGGATGAAGATTAAGTAGGAACAAGGGAGAGCGAGAGAGACGAAAGGCGATTGAGCAAGTCTGGAGGGGCAGTCGATCTTCTGCAGGAGTGCTCGTCGTATCCAGTGAACGCTCGGAGAGTGCTCGCTGGGCGGTAAGGGTGCTCGGAAGATGACCGGAGCTCTGCTTCGTGGAGTTTAATCTCAAAGCTTTGCGGTTGGAGTCTCTCTTGCTGTGCTTGTAAGTCTGTATTCCCGTGTATCGTGTGTGTCTCGCTTGCGGATGAAGGTCTATTTATAGGGGTTGTCCTGGCGGTGAGGGCCTATCTGTTAGTAGGGAAGGGCGCAAGTAGTGGGGTAACACCTCTCCGTGATCGTGGGGAGTTTCCTGTTGAGTGTTCGTTCCTCCGAAATCGGGCGATTCTCAGGCTAGTCTTACAGCGCCTGTAAGGCGTGCTCGCCTTTAGTGGAGTTGAGGTCAACGTTATAGGAGGTAATGTTCGGTCACCAGAGGGTCGACATCTGGCGTCCGCTGCGCCTGGGTTGATGCCCTTTGTGACATGAAGAATCTGAGGACTGTCCGCCGTGGGTTGTCCGTTGTGGGCCACGGTCGTCAGGGGCCCGTTATGCGCATTGTAGATCTCTGGCCGAAGCGGACTTGACGTAATGGACCTTACATGGGTCATACCGATTTTATCCTCATCAAAATATAAATTAATATTTTTCTCAATAGGTACTTTTCTAAACTAGAAAATAATCGAGTTCAAATTCGGGACCTCTTTTATACGAGAGATAGTGGCGAACCAACTGCGATAGTTAGTTCATAATTTAAAAATTTTGAAATAACGTAAATTTATTATTAAATTGAGATATATTTAACACATAAAAATTAATATTTTTTAATTTTAAAATAATTTTAAGACTAATTTTTTAATTTATTAAAATTTACCTCTCATTGTGTCTTAAAACTTAAGCTTTGCGGTACCTTAAGAAAGTGCCTCACAGCCTTCCTCGATATCTTTTTCAACCATGCATCAAATTCTTTATTTCTATGCATATATCAATCTATCTCTTCATTTCCTCTCCTTGCCACGATGCTTTGATAAAATGTCTACTTTTTATAGAGTATTGCTATATAAAAACGTGATTTTATATACGAGAATGGAATATTTTCTGCATCTTAAACAGATGTCAATTGTGAGACAATTTTGACACGATTTTAATATGAAAATTATTATATAAACCTTTAAGTGATGTGTCTTTAACGGTCGCACATGCCTAATGAAATTATAAATAATCTATTGCCATTTTGATTTTAAGATCACGGGTCAAAGAGAATGAACCGAGATTAGTATAATATGTTAAATGAAGAGGCTCGATCTCGTATCTTGTCGTAGACCATCGGATGTTGGGATAAAGTTGAAGAAATTTCTCTAGAGCGGATTTGCAAGGAGGACTAAAGATCAGGGGTCCAGGATGGAAGTCCCAAGAAAAACATTCCGATGCTTAAACTAGCGAGGGGCAAGAGCTAAGATCAAGAGAAAACAAATGGTATGCAGATACGGGAAATCTCTTCACCAGTTGAGGGTATGGGATGAGGTGATACCTAATGTCCTTCTTGGAGGGAGATCTCGGAGATTAAATAGCTACAAATTCCCTTTTTGGTTCCGCATTGTTGTTAATGTCATCCTCACAATTATCGTGTTGTTTATTGTGGTTACTGGTGGTGGGGATCCGCGGGACCCCTACTGAGTCGATGAGACGAGGCTCATCCCCTACTTTTCAAGTGTGACGCTCTCCCTTGAGCTTGGTGCAGCCCTTGGTTGGTCGCTAGAAGCCAGTTTGACACTGCCGGGGTATGCCCTACAACAGTGTACGTTCTAATTTTCTTAGTTGACTATACTTGTAGACTTGACTCTGTAGTTGAATTGCTTAATTGTAGAATGTTAATTTTATTGGTATTATTGAATTATTTAATTTTATAATTTAATTCTTGCAATTGTTTTAAATTTCAATGCATATCCACGACACCCAAATAACTTTTCTGAGCCATCTGGCACGTGGGTGGCGGGCCATAATTCGAATGGTGTCGGGTAATTCCTGGTATCCGAATTTTAGGTCGTTATATCACCAGCAGAGGGAAACTCCTAGCAAGGAAACTAGCGGCGTTGGAGCCAAGGGAAACTCCCTTGTATAATTTTGACTCTGACAAGAAGTAAGTCGAAGAGTAATCCTAGGGATATTGTGGAGTCTGCTACATGACAAGTAGATTAGTTTCTTTATGTACGATGAATGTAAATATGACTTTTGGCTGAGAGATGTAGAACATTGTTGATGATGTAAATTATATGTTTGTGTTTATGTAAATGGTATGGTTGTGCTTTTGGAATATGCGATGGTTTAATATTTAACGCCTTGCGAATTTTTCGGCTCACAATGTTTGTGTATGATGTAATGTCTCCAGGATGGATACTAGATCTTTAGAAGGGGGCATTACACCTACCACTCTTTGTGGCTCACCCGACCGTTCTGCCTCTGAGGGCCTGACTACATATGTCTCCTGCGCTTCCTCTTTATCCTCCCCATATGGAGCAGGGGGGAGTGATATTTTAGGAACATGAGCCCCAGTGGCTTGGGCGACCGCCTCTAGAGCCGTAGTCCAGTTGTCATTGAAGCCCATCTCCCTAGCTGATCGAAAGATGGAGAGCGCCCGCTTGTATAGCTCCTCTATGAACTCGGAGGACTATCGGAACTGCCCCACCCCCTTCGTTGTAGCGGCTGACACCTTGGTCTCGGCCACCTTCATCGAATCCTCTAGCACTGCCACCTTCACCTCGGCATCCGCTGCTCTCGCTTGAGACCGCTGAAAAGCCACCTTGGATGCCCGGAGTTGTTCCCGAGCAAGGTCACGCTCCCAATTAACACCCTCCCTGGCCTTCTCCAGCGATTCTAGGAGTGATCGAAGTGATTCCCACTTGCCCTCCAGGGCCTAGTCCTACTTGGTCAGGTTCTCCTGGGCCTTTTGACTGAGGCCCAACTCCTTTTTGGCCAACTAAAAGTGACTGTGGAATAGACAGAGGGTGGGAGCCATGAATATTTGGCCTCGCTGAGCTGTGCCTACAAGGAAGCTAGCTAGCGGCGTTGGAGCCAAGGGATATCAGACAATCTTTCGACTCCACAGATTTGTCCATCAGATCATAAGCCAACACGAAAGCGTCCAGGGACCCCCGAGAGCTATTGGGAGGCAGCAAGTTGAGAAGGGCAGGGAGCAGTGGCACATCTTCTTCTTGTGTCGGTGGTGGTGCCGACGTGGTCAGTGTCGTCTATGCTATTGATGTGGGCGGGGGCGTGGAAGGCTGTGTTAGAGGAGGCATCGAGGCTTTGGCCCACTTCTTCCTCTAGTACCGCTGTCGGTCCAGTGCCACCGCGGTCTCCACATCCAGCCCCTTGTGCTTCTCGCCCACCATTGTTGAAGACTCGCTGGGCAGACTCTGGGAAGCACTCGAGGATCTTTGACTGGCACTCGGTGTTACTTGAGGTGACGAGGTAGGCGCATGATGGCCGAAGGTCCCCTCTTCAACTTCCGCCTCCAGTGAGCAGTAGCCAAGGCTACCTGGGGCAAGCACAATGGTGGGCAAGGGCATGCAAATGGTGATAGCCTCCGCCTGGGGGGCTACATTAGGCTCCACTTGATCACCCGGGCAGAGCTCCGAGGACCGCAACACCACTATTTTGAACTCGAGCGCAGATTCAATCCTCTGCGCACTCAGAGGATGTTCACATGCAAACAAAGCAATATAAATCAAACTCCCATTCAAAATGTCGCATCCCTAAAGCATTAGACCTTACTGGGTGCCAACGGAGGGCTCAACTGTAGTGTCCTAAGGAGGGTAGGAGTCAGCTTCAGGTCGATATTCAAAATCGGTTTACAGAGCAATGCCTTGATAGTGTCTCTTTCCTCCTTAGTCGACAGTGGTGTCATAGTGGATAGACGGAGTTGACTGGTGGTGGAGAAACCCCAATCGCTGTCTCGCCCGGCACCACTAGCCTTTGTCAAAATCACGGAGCGCTCCTTCCAATGCTTAATGTTCAAGACACTGGGGGAGAAGTAGAGGAACTGCATCTTGTTCCGAGCCCTAAAGTAAAAGACTAGGGAATTGGAACCAGGGCAGTGGTGGATACTAAAGAAGTGGCAGAAAAGCCAAACAGTGGGGGAAGCTCTTACAAGACTACAACTATAAGCAAAGGCACAAAAGATCCTCCAAGAGTTGAGCAGCAACTATCTCGATACCAAGCCATAGAAGTGAAGCACGCTATAGATGAATGGGCTGAGACACTAATCCCCTCGGGGTAATAAACACCTAGATATTCATCTATGGTCGGGAAAAAGATGTTGTACTCTGCCAGAATATGGAAGGTCTCCCTCTGACCCAGGACGACACAATAGGAGACATTGAAAAAAGGACAGGAAGGACCGGGATGAGCTCCAAATGTGCTCAGAGCACCTTCGCAGTTCTCCTCCGTGCCATTGGAATGCTCAGACTCCTGGGAGAGAAGAATCCTCCTACAGGGGCCATCGAAGCGATAGGAAGAAGGAAGGAGACGGAAATCTCACCGGAGACGAGAAAGCAGGAAGCAGCAACCGCCGACATCGGGGGAGAAGGAGGCAGAAGTGCCTCCTCAAGCTCTTCCCAGTCCTTGTAAGACCAAAAATGGCAGTGCACTCCTCTCGCTTTGACGGCTCAGATCGAGCTGCCCACTGGAAGATCGATCACCACTGTCGATTCACTTAGCGGGAAAATCTAGGGAGGCATACTCTCGTTGTTCGTTCTCGCTTCCCCAGAGGCGAAGGGACGCTGGCATGATGGCGGTGACGTCACAACCGCACAAGTGGAAGCTGCCTTACGCTCCAAGAAAGGCTGTAGGTAGCATGGCGCCCAAAGCTTTGCGATGCAAGAAGGTTCGAGAAGCTTTGAGAATGAAATATGATATCTCGAACCTTGTGCCACACTTTTATGATTTCTTGAATGCGAGAGAGATACGTCGCCCCGAAGAAATTTGCAACAACTGAATAAACACATAAGAAAGAGTCTTGGGTGAGATCTCATAGGGCAACCCTCTGATGCTTAAGTCAACAAGGTGCTCGAGTAAGAGAGAGAGGGATGGAGATCGTGGAGAGGAGTGCTCGGATGAGATGAGGAGTGCTTAAGGAAGAGAATAAGCGTTTTGGAATATGGAGACTCACCGTACGCGAATTGCATATCCCTGGTCGTTTGTCCAAGATCTTATTTATAGGATTTATCTTGAGCGTATCTGTTCCCTGATTAAGATTTACCTTGAGTGTATCCGTTCCGTGACTAAGCGAAGTCGTGATTAGTGAAGTAATGGATTACCCGATCATGGGATCGTCGATTATCCACTCTCCTGCTCTCTGAGTAAAGACAATGTCATGACGAGTGTCCCGACTACGTTGGTGGAGACCCAATACTTGTTGGGATAACCTCTGCGATTGTGATGATGACGACCACCAGATTGAGGGTCTCGAGGCATCTAGAACGTGCACGTACATAGAGTGTGCGCCCGTGAGTTAGGTTAGTCACGAGTGAACCTTGGTCGACAATATTCTTGAACTGTGGGTCTATTGATCATGAGTTACAATAGACTTAAATTCCCCCCTCCACATATGGAATATTCCTTTTTCTTCCTTCGTCGTTTATTAGGATCAGATTTTAAGTTCGGTTGATGGAAGTTCGGGGCATACAATGTACTCAGTTCAAATATGGAGGGTATGCATGTATATACGAATTTAGGAGGAATTTTCACGCAATTTTATTTATAACCGAAGTATTGATGGAGAGGCTTTATTAAATATTAGAGCAAAAGTTTACGTAAAATAAATTTGAAGAATGAAATGACATGGATCGTGAAAAAGGAAGTGACTAGTAAACTAGAAATCACATTTAATTATTTGATGTCAAATAACATTGTTATTAATCCCGGTGGGTGCCACGAGCCCGGTCTTGTTATGAACGTGCTCCGTCCACGAGCCAACCATCGGTCGGAACTGGGAACGACAAGCGTTCTCCTTCCCTCATTGTTGTAGCGCCCCCCACCACCCAACTCCATCCACCGCCTCCCCCCGTACATACGTATGTATATATTACCCACAGAAGTGGCGAGCTCCCTCCGTGGCAACCTTGCTCGATCGCTTCCCCCTTCCCTGCACGCCGCTTCCCGTTCCGTCCTCAACCTAAACATCACACCACAAGCACGCCGCCATGGTTTCCGACGGGCACCAGCAGCAGGCCCACGTGGCGATGCTGGCCTTCCCCTTCGGCACCCACGCCGCCCCACTCCACGCCCTCGCCCGCGGCCTCGCCGCCGCTTTACCCGGCGTCTGCTTCTCCTTCTTCAGCTCCGCCAAGTCCAACGCCTCGCTCCCCACCGGGGACGGCGCCCCGCCGAACCTGAGGCTCTACGACGTGCCGGACGGTCTCCCGGCGGGGTTCACCGTGGACCTGCGGAACCCGGAGGAGGAGATTGAGCTATTCATGAAGGTGACGCCGGAGAACTTCCGGGAGGGCATGGATAAGGTGGTGAAGAGCACGGGCGGGCCCAGGATAAGCTGCGTGGTGAGCGACGCCTTCCTATGGTTCGCGGCGGACCTGGCGAAGGAGATGGGGGCGGGCGTGGCGTGGGTGCCGCTGTGGACTGGGGGGCCCCGGAGCCTGTCGGCCCACCTCTACACTGACGACCTCAGGCACATCATCGGCGTCGGAGAAGAAGGTAGGCCTTTACCACTACGACAATTCTCTCTCTCTCTCCACCTCGGTGCAGTGTGTGCTCGCTTAACGCTGAAGAGGTGTCACAGCGTCGTCAGGCTTCTAACGTTGTCTACTCTCTCTTGTCTAATGGAGCAGCTATGGCTCACAAGGGGGACGCGGACCTCTGCTTCCTCCCGGGCATGTCCGGCGTGCGCGCACGCGACCTCCCGGAAGGGGTCGTCTTCGGTAACCTGAACTCCGTCTTCGCTCGCCTCCTCCACCGCATGAGTCAGGAGCTGCCCCGCGCGGCGGCAGTCGCCATCAACTCTTTCGAAGGGCTCGACCTCGCCCTCACCGTCGACTTCCGCTCCAAGTTCAAGGACTGCCTCCTGGTTGGACCCCTCAACCTCCTCTGCCTTCCCCGGCCGCCGCAGCCCGAGCTGGACTCGGACCCCTCCGGGTGCCTCCGCTGGCTCGACCGGCAGCGCCACGGCGCGGTGGCCTACGTCAGCTTCGGCACGGTGATGTCCCCCCCGCCGGCCGAGCTGGCGGAGCTGGCGGAGGGGCTGGAAGCAAGCGGCGCGCCCTTCCTGTGGTCCCTCAAGGAGAAGCTGCGCGCCCACCTGCCGGCGGGCTTCCTGGAGAGGACGCGGGGGCTGGGACTGGTTGTGGGTTGGGCGCCGCAGCCGCAAGTGCTGGGTCACGCGGCGGTGGGCGCGTTCGTGACCCACTGCGGATGGAACTCGGTGGTGGAGAGTATAGCGGGAGGGGTGCCCATGGTGTGCCGGCCCTTCCTGGGCGACCAGCGGCTCAACGCCCGGACCGTGTCAAGCTTGTGGGGGGTCGGGGTCGAGCTCGAAGGAAGGAAGATGACCAGAGGGGGCGTCGCGGGGGCGCTCGGCGCGGTGCTGAGCAGCGAGGAGGGAAAGAAGATGAAGGAGAGGGTCTGCGTGTTGGGGGAGGCGGCCAGGGTGGCCGTACGGCCCGGCGGTAGCTCGGCGGAGGGCCTCCTCGCGCTAGCGAGGATCGTCTCCGGCGCTTGACGTACGGGGGCCGCCCGCCCCGCACGTGCGTGCCGGTCGCTTGTGTGTTTAAGTTTTCTTTTTGTTTGTTTGTTTGTTTCGCCGAAGTTTATTTTTTTCTTTCTTTTCGATCGAATTAAGGACTTAATGGAAATTCTCCACGTTGGCATGCGAAACAATCAAGGTGCAAATCAATGGAATCTTGTAGTGCTGTATATGACTAATTAATGGTATGGACAATTAACATAGAGAGAGTGAGTATACATGGGGGGTGCGGCGGCGGCATCTCAGGGGGTGTTGACACTATCTGATCGGTGTCGACACCATCTGATTGCCTCTCTCTCTCTCTCTATATATATATAATATGATTTTTCATCTTGGAAGGTGGAACCCAAACGGCCAGGTGACACCTACCTGGAAGGTGGAAGGCTGTACGCGTGACACCTGACTACTGACGACTCTGCCTTCTGCCATTCCACCAACCTGGAACACCTGCAAGAGCCTCGTAAGGCATCACGAAGGTAAATGACAGAGCATGGAACGCTAGAGCCCTTGCGAGTGGTCTGCTGGAGCCTGGAACACTGGAGCCTTGCGAGTGGTCCGTCGGAGCCCCTGGAACGCTTTCCCTGCCCCTGCGAGTGGTCCGCCAGAGCCTGAAATGTCGGAGCCCTACGAGGCTACGAGTGGTCCGCCGGAGCCCCTGGAATGCCTGCCCTGCCTGAGTGATCCGTGAGGCTTTCTCTGGTGTTCTTAGATCAGATGTCACGTGTACAGCCTATGGGGTTCACATCCACCGCATACGGCCCATGTGTAGACTTATCTTTGGACCTGGAACCATCTAATAATACAACAAAATCAACTGATAAAACAAGTGAAAGCCTCAGAACAACTCTTCTCATCAGAACAACAACTCTCACTGGTTGCTTGGATCTCTTCACAAGGCCTGGCATGTTGGGCTCTGATTAGAAGTTATAATGTCAACACTGTGAAATGCGGCGGGATTGCTTGTGCTTCCATATAAAAAAGATTTGAACATTCCCTGTCTCGGAGAATGCCGAAGAAGATTGATCAGTATCTGGAGTTCCCTTTCTTGTTAGATATGGCACCATATCTATCTTCATCCATAGTGAGAAACAGGTTTGGCAACAGGATTTTTGCTTTTGATGGTGATGAATCTGATATATCCAGTGATTTGTCTTCTGAATTTGGGGTGCTTGCCATCACTGCACATTATTAGGGAAGTTGGAGTCTGGTTACTATGTGAGCTTACGACTAAGAAACCCGTGGTACAAATGCGATGATGGATGGATCACCCGGGCGAGTGAAGAAGTGGTGCGAGCCTCACAAGATAAGTTGATATTCTTGCTGAACGAAACTCAAATCAGCATTATGTAAAGAATAGAACCACTAGGTAGCAGCTAGCCGGTGATCATTTGATTGTAAAGGCATTATTGATGAAGAAACAACTATCAACTATGCATGAAGAAGCACTCTGTCCATATTCCCTCACGGAGCTCTTCACACTGTGGTTTGCGGCTGCAGAGCTCTTCACAGAGACCATCATCTGAGTTCCCAGCCCAGACAGCATCACAGTACGTAGTCATTAATTGATGTGCGAATTTGAGGCATTTAGCAGCAAGAA
>JAHNEJ010002059.1:0-79636 GCA_022559845.1 Amorphophallus konjac
TCTTGACCCCTCAAAAAAGTGAGCTTTCATGCTATATCTAGCCAATAAGGGTTGTCAAATGAAAATCATATATGAAAATCAAAAGAAAATTACGAATCAAAGGCATGACAAGAGTGGCAGTATAGTTCCCCGCGGGACGTCATGAGCCCGGTCGCTTGCGTGCCTGATAAATATGGGTCTCAAAATCAAAGACACAAAGCCCCGGCGCAACAGACCTACTCTTTGAGGGGTAGTGCCCTAGAAGGAATTTGAACCCTGATATCTCCCATTCTACATAAGACTTGTCTCTAATTATTCTTCCACTTCTCCCTCTTAGGCTGGGTTGTATCCCGGGTATGGCCTTAGTAGGGGCACCGTTCTTTAGAGACAGTTGGTTGTGGTGAGCTACCGTCACATGCACGCCCTGCTTAAGGGAAGCCTTTAATGAGAGGGGTAGGAACGACAATCCCTAGCAAGTAGTTTAAGTCCGTCTTGGGTGCTGCAGATTGCTATTTCAAAAAAATTTTAAAAAAATGAGATATTATCAAAATTTCAAAAAAAAGAATGAGGTATTTTTAAAAAAATTCAAAAAAATGAGATATTGTCAAAAATTCAAAAAAAAGTGAGATATATCGAAATCCAAAAAAATGAGATATTATCGAAAATCAAAAGAAAAAATCAGATATGTCAAAATCCAAAAAAATCAGATATTCTCAAAACTCCAAAAAATCAAATATGTCAAAATCTAAAAAAAATTACAAAAATTACAAAAATCTAAAAATATGTCTTTTGTTTTTATGCATTTTTTATCTTAAGGACAGATACGTAATCTGTTTGCTAAGTGTGCAGGTTGCAGGTACTCAGGCTTTCCTTACTCCATATTTTATTCTATCTGTCTCCTGTTCATCTTCTGATCTGTTCCCTTCTTCAACCATATCTCTCGATCTATTCTGAAGCTTGTGTCCTTCTCAGCTTTTGTTTGCAATGATCATATTTCTATGAGAGGGCTTTACCTCACGATTATGAACCTGGCGGTTCTACTTCATTCTGATCTTGGGTTTTGATTGAATGGCGTATTTGTTTATATCCTTTGTCCCGCCGTGTCCTTGTCTCGCCGTGTCTATGTCCCACCATGTTGTCCCACACATATTTTGTTCTTCACCATGTGCTGTTAGTTGTCTTGCATATGTTGTTAGTCATCCTTTTATATCTCGTGTGCTGTCCCACCGCTTGCGTGTTGTCTTGTCCCAACCGTGTGTTGTCTCACTGCATTATTGTACTGTCCCCCACGTTCATCTTGCATACGTGTGGTTTGTTCATGCCATTGCATATGTGCTTGTTCGTCTTATTGTGTTGTTTTTCATTCGTTTAATCGTTATGTTTTGTTGTGTTGTCGGTCGTTAAGTGGAGCGTTATCTTATCGTCATTATGTTCATGCTTGTTTATCATGTTCATTCATATTGTTGTTGTCTTATTTGAAAATCCACAAAAATCAGAAAATCAAAAAAAAAGATGTCGTTTCGCTTGGCAGGTAAGTCAGGTATGGCTCTCGATCCCTTCTCATTGTTGCATTACTATACGGTATCTACATTATTATAACCTCTCAAGGACCAGCTGGTTGGCCGTGTGCTTGTGGATCTGATGTTCCCCTTTAACAAAAATGATGATGATCTAGGAGCAAACGGTTAATCATTGGATAGGCCGCTCGGTTGAGTCAGGTGGGGGACGATAGACTCTGTCTCACACGCCGTGGTTGTAAGAAGACTCTTGACCCCATCCTGGCTCAGTCTAGCAATAGTATCCTTGAGTACTTTCTATTTTATCTTTCTTTACATTCGTTTTAATGATTTCTTTATTTTAGCCCAGCATGCATCATGTCATTTTGAGCATTCACGTCTCGCGATCCATTCAACGATTTCTCCTCAGCAATGGTTGATTGCACTTAAGCTCTCTTGGATAAGAGATTCTTCATTCAACTCTGAATTAAAACGATTTCTCTGATCTTGCCGCTTGGTTTGATTGGCCAGCGTGATTCCTGTCTGGATTTTATCTCAGTCTTATATCTCCTTTTCCAACTCTTATGCTGTGTTCGTGCCGACCCACTCATTATCCGTGGATTGTGTCCCCGATGAGGTTGGTCGTGTTTCCTCCCTTAGTTAGCCATCTAGACATGTCTCATCCTTGTCATCCATTTCAGGTGGTTAGTGAGGCATTTTCGGAAGAATTCCTGTCGCTTGTTGGTTGTGACGGGTGTCTTTTTACCTTGATGCCCGCTTTTCAGTTCTCTCCGCTTCATCTCTACTTCATCTCCATTTCATGTCGCTATCACTTTTGCTTAATCTCCTTTCCATTTCGTCTCCACGTCGCTTTCGCTCGTTCCCTTGCAAAGCGGACATCAAGGAGTGGCATCAGTTGACACCCGTTTTAGCCCACAAGTTGCATCATTTCTAATATTCCTCATTTTTGATGTCCCGAATTAGCCATTATTTTGGAGCCTTCCTTGGATGGATTTCAAGCCCATTTTCATTGTTCCATTCCCTTTGAGCCTCGGAGATCATGATTTTTTATAGCCCTGGAGCTTATCTTATCACCTTCCGGCCTTCTAAGTTGACTTGCGACCCATTTAGGCCCATTTCCATCAAGCATTCGGCTCTCTTTCACTGCGCAGTCCTGAAAGTGGTCCTTTTTCACCCCCCTTCTATTCCTACATTCAAAAATTTCCTTTCATCTAAGTTGTTCGATTTTTTGAGATCTACAACTTCTTCTTCCACGCCATTGGCCAGTTATGCACCAATTTCAAGTTATTCATATTTTTTCGGTGTGCTGTTCACCTATGTCTCAAAATTTTCTCTCTCTGTTCTATCTCCATTTTCTCTATTTTATGTTCATCTTTTCAACTTTTTTTTTTTATGAAAGTTGTTTATCTTTCAGTTATCTACAATTTCTTCTTCTACCACTTTCGCTAGATCTGCACCGTTTGGGAGATATGATCCAATTTCTAAAGTCACGCGAAGTAGCAGCCTAACGGTCGTGCAAACGACCGTTTCTTAGTGCAACCAGTTCCTTAACGGTCTTACGATAGACCGTTAAGCCAACCGAGAGTTCAGGTGCTGTTGGACTCTGCAGCGTTTTGTGCCGCCGTGGCCTTCTTTTAAAGCCCATAACTTTTCGAATACTTATCCAAATCGATCCTCGTTTTCTCCTATGGATTCTCCTTGGTATTATCTTGAATTTGGTTCACAGAACTCCAATTTTCATCGCCTATCTTGATCAGAATCTTACTCGAAAGTTGAGGGTTTTAGTGTCCTGCCACAACTAAAACTCTTATTTTTAGTGCGATGGGCCTCCTTCTAGAAGCCACATCTTCCAGATCTTTCATCCAATTGAGTTCCACTTGTTCCTACCTCTTATCCTTTGTATTATCTCGAGATTGATCCATAGATATCAAGATCTGGTGGACTCTATCTCTTAAACTCATGGAGGAAAGTTGGGGACTTGGGCAGTTTTTCTATATAAAGCCCCTGTGCGAATCTCACGTCGGGGGCACGTTTCCAGGGCGACGGCGAAGCCATGCTGCACCGCCGACTCAATCCTTTGACCCTAGCCTGAAGAGGGAAGTATTAACTTCAATTTGGTTCCTCATTTGCTCGATTTCATTAATGTTTGCCCTCTCAACCTCACCCCTACTTTTGGCAAATCATCACAGTTTGCTGTTTTCTGCTACAAAGTTCACGACGGGGGCCTGTTCTTCAAGCCGGGGCGGAGTCGTGCTTCATCCTTTTCGTCCTCCGTCGACTACATCTTGAAGAGGGGAGTATTAGCTTCGTTTTCATTATATGTTTACCTTATTTCTCATATCTTTTCCCCCTCTTCCAATCCCCAACTTTTGAGGTTTCGTCACACTGTTCTGCACTCTGCTGAAACTCAGATTTCTTGCGACGGGGGCATGTTTGCGTCACCGGTGCGAGGCCGTGGGGCACTCTTGATCCATGCTTTCAGCTCCAGACTCTATAGGAAAGTATAATCTTTATGTTCCTTAGTTTTGGGCCCATTACATCGTCATCTTCATACATATTGTTGTCCATGAGTTTTGCACTTTCATTCTGTTTTTACACTTAGTCATTTTTCTCCCATGTTCTGTACCCTTCTATTTTCTTGTGTTTTCCACCCCATTTTTCACTAGTCTCTTCCCCGTTTAAAACCATACTTTTGCCCTAGTTTCACCACAACATTCCCACCATTCCATAGAATCCACTCTTTCCTTTTTTGGTGTTCTATCTTGTGAGATATTCATCATTCTTTGAGTCCATTTTGTGCACTGTTCTGCATTTTCTGCACAGTCCATATTTTTCCCCAAATCTCCGCCATCATAACTTTTTATCCCGACCTCTTTTTGGAGTGATTCTTGTTCCTACTTCTTCACAACACTCAAGTCGTCTGTCATATCAATATTATCCATATTTGGATATTGTTTGCTTCTCTGTTTGCATCAGTCTTTGCACCAACTTTACACTGTTTGCACAGTTTTTTTTGTGACATGCACTTTTGCACCTTGTTTATCTTTGTTAATCATGGCATATTAAATCAATCTCTTCACTCTAATCTCATCACAATATACACACCTATTGTTTGCACCCTTCCATAGGCGTTAAAAACTCTCCCCGAGTAAGTTTGCCATCAATCTTTCATGCTATTTTATACACTTGGGCAGATTTCTACACTTAGCATTTTCTAATGGGTTTTGCCTCTTGTCTTGTGTTTGTTTCGCAGGAAAGCATGAAAAGTGAGACCCTTACCTTCTAGCCGGCTGGAAGGCGAGGAGAGGTAATCCATAAATCCACGTATCTTGATATTGAGCGCGATCATCCTCTTTTCCAAGGTACACAACATACATAATATTTCATATCCTTTAACGTTGTTATTCCTTGGTGGCGATCACGGTATTTCTTCTACATCTTTGTCATCTTTTCTCTATTGTATGATCATGCTACCATCTTCACATAGTCACATAGTCATGTTATTCCCTTGATTGGTGAATATATGCCTTCATGCTTATTCATGTGATTTGTGGGATCGGCACGCATATACACATCCACATTTTCCACATCTACACCGGCGAGATCGGTGGCTGGGCTTCTGGCAGCCAGAGGTCAGTGGCGTGCGTACGGAGGGAGAAGCTACGGCTGCCCACTGAGAGGGGCTTGGGGAACGATAGTGGCGATGGGAGGTTCACGGTTGGCGTCGTGGTGTGCTACGGCTCGAGGGCGCGGATCTGAAGGTCTCACAGGTGGCGGCGGTCACAGCCGGGCTGGCGCCGGTCCGAGTGGAGCTATCGGAGTGGGCGAAGGCTGGAGTGAAGGCCAACTGCGACTGGGCCGGTGCTCTGCTGAGAGGGGTCGGCGGCCATTGTTATGTTGTAGGTGGGGAGGTGGAGTTGGCGGAGTGGGGTGAGGGAGGGAAGAGAGAGTGTGAGAGGGTGATGGCAGCAGTGGATAGGAGGGGCTGGGTGGTGTTGGAGTAATGGGGTCGGGTTGCTGGTGGTGCGCAGAGGAAAAGGAAAGGGCATGATGGAATAGAATTAACAAGGACTAAGAGTAAAGTGGTGGCCTTAATAACAGGCTAATGATAGGGAAAGACTAAAGGGAATACGGTGGCTGGGAGGAGCTCTCTTATGTCAGAATAACTATAGGAGTGGGGAGGTTTGGGGAAGACAAAGTAATCAAACAAGGAAGAAAGGGAAGTGGGGTAGCAATAGAGGTGGTGGGTGGAGTGTATGATGATGGTAGTGGCTAGGTGGATAGAGAGGGGCTTCTCATCCCGGGGCAGACATCTCACCCGTCTCCTTCTCAGAGAAGAAGCAAAGCACGGAGGCAAAGGCTTCACACCTTATAAGGAATAACTCTCCAATAATATCATCTCAACTTCATTGTCCCCTTAACATGTGCTTACATACTCTTATATAGACTCCTCCCACAGACAACGTATCAAAAACTTCAACACCTAACATTTGACATTTATGACCAAACATCAGCTAACAACTCTTTATAACTCACGTGGGAAGACTTAAGATGCTAACATAATGGTGACACTAACATAATGGTGACACATCTTCAAAGCACACCTAAGCTTACGAATGTGACCTATAAAATAAAACACTCAAAAACATATTTTGATAAATGTCCATGCTGCTTACGATCCTCGTCAGTAGACCACAGTTCTCAGGTCGGGTCTAGAGGCTTTGGGCCGACTTAACATGGCTAGGTCGAAGGAAGATCAAGGACAATCGACCAGCATGTCTTGGTACTTAGCCAGCAAAATGCGGTCTCACACGAGCCGCTCAAGGAGATCAAACGGTCAGATTCAGGCCGTGTAAGGACTTAAACGGTCCCATGTGGGCCGCGAATCTGGACAGAGGCTAATAAGCGATCTGGTCGAGTTACAGGTGTAGGATTTGAGGTACAACCTACCCGGCATCCTAGTGGGAATCCCAGACTCGCGGGGGCTTACAGAGGTCTCATAATAGAGGTCCTAGTCCGACAGAAGGAATATCCGGCGGAGAGTCCCAACTATTACAAGAATTGAGGGTTGAAAAACTTCGGAAGACAATGTATAGCGGCCAGTCAGCACCACCGGAGTGGAGTGATTGTCAAACAATCCTAACATTTAATCCAAGGATAAAAATCTTTAGTTTTATGTAACAACTCAAGGAATAGTCAATATGATACATTTGAATGAAAAGAAAGATGAAAGAAGGTTGACGGTCGTGATCTCAGTGGATAATTGTCAAGATTATTCCATATGCTCCATTTAAAATTAGTGAGTTTCTACCCTATTCAAGATAGCTAGCAACATATATTGAAATGAAAGTAACTCAAACAGTACATAGAAACGATCGTATACAGGGCCGCTAACCTCAGACCTTGCGGTCTATCGAGGGGCCATTTAGATCGACCGGGGTTAAACCTGCAAAAGGGGGAAAAATGGTCTATCGCGAGACCGCTAAGGGCATAAACGGTTTCTGTAAGACTGTATACAGAACGCCATGTCCGCCCTCCGGCAACTTCGATAGACTTCGATTGCCACCACAAATTCACTCGATATAGTGCATAAAAATTGGGCAAAAATCTATCATTAGAAAGAGGACAAGAAAACGCATGGTTTGGCATGATTTAATTAGGTTTTAAAGCCTGCTAACCTATCATTTAATCTAGATAAAGAAAAGGGTAACATGATCGGTGCCCTAATTGACATGCTCCGACTAACGCTAACAATACAATGGCTATACATAATAAAATTAGGGCTTTTACTATCAGAAGAACGAGGACTTGAAGACGAATCCAACGGTATATTTTACTTGAGGTTTGGTCTACTAGAACCTACCTTAATCGAGGAAAGAAGGAGATGATTGTCGCCGGCTGCGATGAGAAAACCCTCCTAGAACTCGCTGGATTTCCCCCTCGTCCTTGCTCCTCGCCGACAGCCATAGCAAACGCCGATACTAGGTCAGGCTAGGGTTAGTTTTATAGGGTCAATTGATTCTGGAAGGGTCGATTGAAGGGGATAGAGTCCCATGCACGTGGGTCGCGCGCGATTCCCGCATGACCAAGTCCGCCGCCGCCTTAAACTCTAGAATTCTTCTCCTAGGGTTAGGGTTTCAGTAGGCTAATAGAGGGGAAACGATCTATAGATCAAGGCCGTCCAAATGGGTCCGATCTGGGCTTAACTGATCGAGAATTTGGTCCAAATTTAGCAATTTAAGGTCCGATAAGGTTAAACGTGGATTCAGCCCTAATACCATTAATTAGGCTTGCTTATAATTTTATTTAGGGTTTGCCGTAGAAAGCAATTGTCTGAAGTTTTCATCCTCTACATGATTATAATTTTTCTAAATTTTTATAAATTGGTTGCATTATTTCTTCTCGTATTTTTCATAGAATTTCTCATTCATTTCCCTTTATTTTATCTAATAATTTACCGGGGTGCTACATGGCGGAGTTCAAATGGCCATTAAGATTTATGGAAAGCAAAGGAACGAGGAATGCTCTACCTCCCGACAAGGTAGCCAGGGATTTGACAACATTGGATGGGCAGATGGACGTGCAATTTTCCCCTAGTTTGTGTGTTGGTAGCAACACAGGTATAAATCCCCTGGTGGGATGGAATGAAGTAAGGGGAGTAGCCTTTGGGGTTCACAGTTGTGGGGTGGTGATGAGGAATAGGAGATGATGTAGTGGTGAGAGTGCATGTATCGAGAAGATGCCCCTCCTTTTGTTTTGTTTTTTAAGTTTTTTTGTGTTTTTGTTTTTTTTTGTTTGTTTTGGTTAATTTTTTTTTGAAATTTGAATATTTAGATTTGTTTAGATTTTTGGGCATATTTTAATTTTTTGTTGGATTTTTGACATATTTAGATTTTTTTGCCCAACATTTGTCAATTGCCCACGAGACATCACAACAATGAAAAAAGGATAGGCTCTTTCTGCAACCTCCCAGATATTCTCAGCGCACATCTAGATTGATTTGGGCCTCTAGACTCCTCGAATAATGGTCTCGCCAGTTAAGACTTATCCTGATGACCATGCCGTCATGCCAAGCTTAGGCCCCCAGTTGTTTCCGACCGCAGATATACACCCAAAATGTGTTAAAGGTAAATGATTTGCCCGACCTGGGTCTATTTCCTCCTAACTCTAGATGATATATGATGGAACACCTTGGAACCCTAATAGCTAACTGCGCGACGCTGACTCGGAATCAGACGCCGTCACACAGACAGGTGACGCACATGCATTGACCTAAGCCCGAGGTTGATGATAGGAAACACTAAAGGTGGATAAGGACATTGACATACCAGAAACGTGGAGATTTCCTTGTAGCAAAGGCTTTCATTCTTTTGGGGGTAGACAATCATGTAGTGTGTTTTGGAAAAATGGCTACAAGCCGTTAACAGAGTTATATCCTTCGGAGTTTTTATCGGGTTTCGAGTCTTGGAAAAGAAAAAGAATGTATGGGATAAACTTCACAAGAGGATCGGCAAAGCCGTTAAATCGATGAGCTATAAGCAAGCTTAGTTCACTCCACCCTTTCGGTGATTTTGGACCACCTTCGAGACGTTGGGCTTGTTGTGTTGCCCCTTGAATATAGACTTGATTTGTAGGGATTTTTTTATCTTGACCAGGCACGGTCATGACCAGGATTTTTCATTTCTTCCCTTTTTGGATTTTTCTTTCTTTTCATTCTTTTGCTTGGGATTTTGAGAATTTTGGAAATTTTGCTCCCCCCCTTTTTTTTGCCCGCGGGGACACTACCCTCTTCACATGCTTTGGTCTCATTTTGCAAAGAAGGTGAGTCCTACTCTCACCTGAGGGTAGTGTGTTTCGGCCGCTAAGCTCAATGGCTTAAGGGTGCCGACTGTCTTGATCGGTCAAAAAGGGAGGAAAATGAGAATTTTGGAGTCTTCAAGAAATCTTCAGGATAGACACCCGTTTTAGGCCGTTGCCAAAATTTTAAAACCATGTGGGTGTGTGCATATTGCTTGCCCCTTGGAGCATTAGCTTAGCTAGACGGAATTCTCCTCGATTCTAATAGATCAAAGTCCTAATCCACCGAGGCTTTAATACAACCTAACCTTAACATACATGAAGGAATAGAAAGTGAAACGCATGGCAGCTTCCAGGCTATTGGTTTTCTTTGATTTCTGATTTTTTTTTTTATATTTGGGTTTGAATTTTTTATTTTTTTTTAGATTTTGGGTTATTAACTATGTACAAGAGTTCCTACAGAGCGGACGGTGTCATCTAGGCACTCTGTGGATTGTAGGATGGAGAAAGAAGAGTAGCAATCCACATCCGTAGTAGGTCGGAAACAAGGTTCAAGTGGATGAGGGGTAAGTACATGACCGTGGACACGACCCCTATACCTACTAGGATTAATGGGCTCTCTGACTGGAATTTGTTCGACCATAGGAGGCGGGTTAGATCATTCCTGTAGTGCCCGGGAATGTATTTTACTTAATAAAGCTTTTCTAATGTTTTAAATTGATAAAATAATTGTTTAGTGCTTGAAACGTTAAATTGTAACTAAATAAATAAAAATAGATAATGCATTAAATAAAAGTTTTTTTTGATAATTATAAATTTAGAAATTTGAGCAAATCAATTTTATAAGTTAAGTATTGATTTAAGCATTTCTTACATTATATCTATTCAAAAGGAGAACACATGAATACATATACGCAATTCAAGTAGTTTAGGATAGCTTATGACTCAACGAAATTACTATTCATTTCTTTGATTTTTACTATTCACTCAATTCCATTTTTAAGTCTAAATATTTATTTTATATTTTTCTATGGTAGAATAAATCGAAATGATTAATGGGTAACAATTAGATTTTTCAAAATCTTTTTATATTGTGAGATATTAATTTTTGAAGTGGCTCATGAATAGTGATTTTCTCGTTGTTCTGTGCGTTACAGTGAATAAGAGAAAAACCGTTCTTTGATGATTAACTTCGCGTGAGGGAATCTCTCCGGTGTTTTGCCGTTTCAGTGGATCTCTTACCCTTGGATTTGGCTCTGTTAGAGGGAGGGTTGAGATTAATATCTATTAGCATTGTTTTAAACCCCTATAAAGGGTTGTGCATGGAATGCTACGTATTCCCTTTTCTTTCTGCTTTTTTGTGAGTCGCGGAAGCCTGCGTTCTCATCTTCTCTGCTCTGAGAAGATAAGGGACATGAGGGAGATTTTGAGAGGAGGGCGTGCTGCCTTCCTGCCGTGTGGGGGTGTTCTTTGGGGGGAATTTCTAGATTTCAGGTGTGTTGTAGCTGTGTGAGACCGCGAGGAGACCGCATCGAGTAGTTATTCCTTTGATCTTCTGTCGTTTGCTTCATTGAGGCAAGTTCCTAAAACTCAAAATATCCTTTTTGCATGTTCTAAACTACTTTCATAGGTGTTAGATTAAAAGAAGAACATGTATGGTCATGAATCTGGTTTTGTTCCAAGTTCCATTATGTTTAACTAGTATACCATGCTATATGTCAACACATCCATGCAAGTCCCAAAACCGAATCGTTCTTTGTATGGTTTAGATTGCTTAGGTGTTTTGGGTTAAAAAGAATTTGTAAAGCATAAGAAATAAGGTTTTTATGAAAATTCTGGGTTTTCCATCTATTTACGTGTTTGGAATGATGATCGACCGGGTTTTAAATGAAAATGTCATGTTCTGCGCTGACTGGGTCGATGCATCCAGTGCATAGGTCGATGCACCCATTGCATAGGTCGATGCATCCATTGCATAGGTCGATGCATCAGCTTCCAGAGCCTGACTGGGTCGATGCATGCCCTGCATAGGTCAACGCATCCAGTGTTCTGTCCCAGTTTCTAACAACTCAGAAAAAGTGAAATTTGAGAGGCCAATTTAATTCGAAAAGCTCTGAAAAATTAGAAAATGATAGAAGACCAAGTTGGTAACTCACTATAAAAATTTCATGCTCACAGAAAATCTGTACTTGTAGTTATGAGTTGTTTCCTACGCACGTGTACCTAGAAATAAACTTGTTTTCTGTTATACACGAACCTGAAACCATCGTAATGCATGTTCATGAAACCTTCAGAAGTTGAGCTATTTTGCTATAACTGTGGAGTGTTAGAAAGTAGTTGACTTACAAATTTTGAAAGGAACGCAGTTGATATATGGTTTTGGCATTTGTGTGTGTGTGTGTATATATATATATATATAATTGCTATATGGGTCATATGGACACTGTTGCCATAGAAGGGTCTGGAGCCAAACTATGGAAATGCCCCTGCGGGGAGGCTCATTCTGTTCTGGCGTCGAGGGCACGAGGTGAAATCCTGGAGGTGGATAAATTTCACTGGTTAAGGTGGGAAGGACTTTCCCCGGTTCTGTGCAGTAACCAAAACTCGTCTCCATTGCCTAGGTGATTGAGTATCTGACTATTCTGACATTCTAATGAAGGTTTGGGCACTGTGTCTAGGCCATGTGTATCAAAGAATTCTGTCTCTGTATCTAAAATCTGTAAAGATATATGATTTCTGAATTAATGTGATATGAAATATCTGTATCCGAAATATGTAAAGGTATATGATTCTGCATTAATGTGATCTAAAATTTCTATTCTGAAATCTATTCCAACCATACACATTATGCGAAAGTTTGTTTCTGTTATTTGTATAGTTTTGAAGATACCTGTTTTGCGATTACAGATTTAAGTTTTCAGCATCTTGATTCATGTTCTAAGCAGTATAGTCTTTTTTTAGTTAAGGTCCCTAGTAGTAAGTTGGGCATGGGAAAAAAGGGACAAATTTGAGGTTAGTGACTTGTTGGGTCTATTCGTAGACTCACACTTGTGAACATTTTCAGGTGACTCCGCTGGTGAGAACGAGGCACTAGTGCATAGTGACTCCGATCGCGAAGATTTGGTGTGATTGTTAGCTTTTCTTATTTTCCTTTCTAGTTGAGGTGATTGTGTTAGCAACTTTATCACATTGTAATAATGGTCTGTTGTAAGGAGCTTTTATGTTTTAACAGCTAGACTATTGTGATTTTGAGAAATGGGATTATGTGATGGGCTTGAAATTTCTTCTGCTGCTTATTGTTCTCTTTATTTATGTAATTCATCAACCAATTTCTGTTCTGTTGGGTTTTCCCACTGTGGCATCTCTCCTAAATTCGATGAGAGTTGGAAACTGAACCTGATTCTAAGGTGGGGTGTTACAGAAAGTGGTATCAGAGCCAAAGGTTGGGAATTTACATAAGTTGTTGGTCTCCGGGTAGGCGAGCAGACAAGAAGGGGGGTTGAATTGTCCCCCACGCGTTATGGCAAATTTTAAAACTTACTCAGAGGAATTAACAAGTTTAGCGAGATTGGTGAAAACAAACTAATCAAAGCAAGCTAAGTTCTCTCAATCTCATTGATCTCACACGATCGTCTAAATGAGTTAAGCAAAGAACACACAATCACACAGTGGAATCTTGACAAATAAGCAATGTGTGTGAACAAGATAAATCTGAGACCAAACTCCTATGAATGGGGGTAGATGATAAGGAAGGAATCACACAAAACAACCACAAGACATAGGGATTTTTAATGTGGTTCTGGACCACGATGGGCTCCTTACGTCCACCCCTCACCAAACCCAGTGAGACTTCACTCAGGGATAAATCCCCAACACGGAGACGATGCTCCAAGACACACACGACGAAAAATCCCCACGAGGAGAACTCTCGTCATGTTGTAGACACAGCAACACGGGGAGGAACCCCAGATGCTCTGGATCATAAGTCCAGCAGCACACACACACACACACACACACTGCAACAACCACATCACCATAAACACAACCGTATGCAGACGGTCCACACACACAAATATCTCTACTTCAGAAATAAACACATATATCTAGTCATGCTCAGATCGAAATAAAACCCATGACAAACATCACAAATAGACAGGAATAAGATGTAGAAGTTGTTCCCCCTTTGATATCCAAAGCCAATGGATGTTGATGCTTGACTCTCGGATCGGATGATGGCGATTCTTGCGTCCTCTTGTTCCTCTCGTCGATCCGCTCATTTTATTCTTCTTTCTCGAACTCTAGAAACTTATTAGAGTAGATGAAATCCACCTTCCAAGTCCTCCTTTTCTCCTCCTTGGCCTTCTTCTCCTACAAGATAGAAAATAAGCACATTAGGGTATATCTCTTGTCAAATTCGGAGCTCATACAAGTATATATATAGAAGAGTGCAAAAGACCAATAAACCCTTTCTAGAACCCTTCAAAAGACCCCCAATAGGTCTACTAAGAACCCAGGGTCATAATGGTAAAGTTTAGACCCTAAATGGATTGAGTTTAATGGGTTTCAGACTGAGTTCGTACGAACGTCCGCCGTATTCGGTCGACTGAAATTGGCCGTCGGTCGACCGGACTGTAAACATTCCAGATTGGCCTAAACTACCCAGTTCAGTCGACCGAACTGCCCAGTTCAGTCGACCGAACTGTAACAGGTTTTTGTTACAGTCGGTTCTGGCTCTTTTGGTCAATCGAACTCTTGCCTTTGGTCGACTGAAATCCTGCAGAGTGGAAAAACAATAGAAAACAGATAGAAAACAAGTTCATTAGTCCAAGGAAAAAAACTACATGAAGGATAATCATGAAAACACGCTCCACATGAAAGATGTAGATTATTTGAACACTTTGTCACCTTTACAAATCCATGCATAAGATTAAGATCACATAGATATGCAATTTGTGCAATAAGATAGCATCATTCACCCAAGTTTCATTCTTCATGAGTATATCATTCATTTCATTTATTCCAAGGTTTGCATGAGGAATTCAAACCTTGCAACTAGCATAACACCCTATGGAAGATGTGCATGAAGATACCAAATGAATATTTGCATCACAGATAGCATAATGTATTTATTCATTCCAACTTCATATGTCCATGCATTTAAACATGTATGAGCATCATTCAAGATAAACTTACACCAAGATTGATGTAAAATATTTGAACACATTATGAGCCTCAATATACATGAGGAAACCATGAACCACAAACAAGGGTTTAATAACCCATGAAGAATATGCATGAAGGCTCAAGCAAGAACTCAGTTGACTTCCACATTCACACAATACACAATATTTGTTATCATCAAAATCAATACCAAAATCAATGAGGAAGCACACCGAACCCAACAATCTACCTCAAGATTTATATAAGGAACTTGAACACTGTACAAGCCATAAAACCTCATGAAGACAATGCATTAAACTCAAGGTCTTACCACTGATTCTTGATGAACAGAAATGGCATTTATCACCTGTTTGAATCATGGACAGCAAGATAACTCATGCATGCATTTTTTTAGCTTCCAAATGATGTTCGTCATGGTTTTGTTCCTATTTGAATTATGGACAGCAAGATAACTCATGCATGCATTCTTTTAGCTTCCAAATGATGTCCGTCATGGTTTTGTTCATGCAAACAAACTTTCTTCATAGAAACTTGCTTTGAAGCCATCCTTCAACGCATCAAACAAGATGCAAACATGCTGCTCAATGAAACACACACAAATACACTCGGTTTGTTAAACATACACAAGCACACTTGGTTTGTTGAACATGTTCCTCAATGATGCACATACACACAAGTACACTTGATTTGTTATCATTAAAACCAAACACCAAAATCAACTAGGGGAAGCAACATAAGTAAACAATCCATCAGCTAGATTCCTATTCCAAAATCTAGATAGCTTCACAAGTTAAATGAGTAGAAAATATAACTATAAAGAAATGACGTAGTAATAAAGAAACTCAACCTCATTAATCCATTATGTTAATAAGGTTATGGCATCCCGTGGTCATCGTGCTGCTGCCCCTGCTTGTGAGGAGGAGCCGAGGAGAGATGGAGGTGAAGGTCAACAAGGATTGCCGGTGCCGCCATTGGTTGGTTATGGTACGTTCATGCAAGCATTGGTGCGGGTAATACAAACTCAGACCGAAGCGCAAGTTGCATTGCAAGCTCAAGTTCAGGCTCAAGCCCAGGTATGGTAGATTGGTTGGGGGTGTAACGTTATTTGAGCAGGCCTGGTAAGTAACCTATGGTATTCTTGGCTCAGGCCGCACTGCAACCAGAGGTACATAGTTCAAAGGGTCATTGACGGGCCATCGGTCATGGAACGGTTCCGACGAATGAACCCGCCATCTTTTAAGGGGGAGAGCCAACCCCTAGTTGCGGAGCATTGGTTGTGGGCTATGGAGAAGGTGTTACGAACCATTCGATGCGATGAGAACGAGAAGGTCAATCTGTCAACTTTCATGTTGGAGGTAAGGAGTTATTTTTCCTACTTTGTGTGAAATGGGTGTTTAGTGTTGTGCTCATTCGAATTGGATCCTATAATTTCAGGAGCGTGCAGATGTATGCTGGTCCTCTGTTCTGCAGAACCATTATGAGGATGGATTAGTGGAAGCAACTTGGGACGAATTTGTTCGTCTATTCAAGGCAAAGTACATCCCTGAGCATGTCCAAGACAAAATGGAGCAGAAGTTTCTTACTCTGACTCAAAGGTCCATGACGGTGCTCGAGTATGAGGCACGTTTCACGGAGCTGGCCAGATATGCACCTCATATTGCGACCGATGAATGATGAAAGGTAAAGAAGTTCATGATGGGCCTTCGACCGCCCCTGAGACCCAAATTGGTGGCATTTAATCACCGTACGATAGATGAAGCTCTTAGTGCAGCATGTCGACAAGAAAGCTAAATGGAGCAATATTAAGAAGAGAAGAAAGCGTTGGCGAAGAAGCAATCATCGTCCATCCAATGACAAGACCGTAAGATAAAGGCATCTTTCTCTCGATTGTCAGATTTTGCGCCAACCAAGTTTGCACCTCAAACCGGTGCATCAGGAGGATCATCAGGACACAAAGCAGAATGCAAACATTGCGAGAAATGGCATGGAGATAAAGAGTGCTGGATGGTGACTGGCAGGTGTATGAGATGTGGAATCCCTGATCACAAGATTAAACATTGTCCGAAGGCACAGTCGTCTACGCCCACTAAAGCCCCGACGACAGCAGTCGCAGCGCCTGCAGTAGGAAAACCAGCCGGAAAGTCCTGAGCGCTAGCATGAGTGTTTGCTTTGGCTAAAGAGGATGCAGAGCAAGCAGACCATCTGACTGAAGGTACACTTTTGATATCCGACTTCTATGCTAGAGTCTTGTTTGACACTGGTGCTACTCATTCATTCGTATCCAACCGGTTTTCAAGAATATTGCATGATGAGTTGGGTTTGATAGCAAAGGCCTTAGATGTGCCCCTTCTAGTGCACACACCAGCCGGAGCATTGTCCATTACAAAGAGTTATCCTTCCTTGCCCATGAATATTGAAGGACGGGAATTGTTAGGTCACTTCTATCTTTTGAAGATGAAGGACTACGATGCTATTCTTTGTCTTGATTGGCTGGAGAGGCATTATGCTCTCATTGATTGTCGAAAGAAGCGGGTTGTTTTTCACATTCCTGACGAGAAGGAGTTCTTCCACCCTTTACCCAAGTTTGGGTTAGGAAAGTTTGTGGTCTCGGCCATGAAGGTAGCCAGATCATTATGCAAGGGCTGTAGTGCATTCCTAGCAAGTGTAGTGACCACAACTGAGGTCAAGGAAGCGCCATCATTAGAGAGGATTGAAGCAGTTCGAGACTTCTTCGATGTCTTTCCGGAGGATTTGCCAGGGTTGCCGCCTGTCTCAGAGATCGAATTCTCTATTGATCTTCTACCCAGTACAACACTGATTTCTAAAGCACCTTACCGAATGGTACCGACAGAGATGGTTGAGTTGAGGAAGCAGTTGCAAGAGTTATTGGACAAAGGCTTCATTCGACCAAGTGTCTCACCTTGGGGAGCCCCAATTCTGTTCGTGAAGAAGAAGGATGGATCACTTCGACTCTGTATTGATTATCGGAAGCTCAACCAGGTAACGGTGAAGAACTGCTATCCTCTGCCTCGCATTGATGATCTCTTTGATCAATTGCAAGGTGCCACGGTATTTTCGAAGATTGATTTGCGCTCAGGATATCATCAGCTTCGAATCAAGGAGGAGGATACGTCGAAGATAGCTTTCCGAACTAGATATAGGCACTATGAATTCTTGGTTTTACCCTTTGGTCTAACGAATGCCCCGGCAACATTTATGGACCTAATGAACCAAGTGTTTAAGCCCTATTTGGATAGCTTCGTGGTTGTATTTATTGATGATATGCTGATTTACTCCCCAGATGAAGCGTCTTACAGGGAACACTTGAAGATTGTTTTGGAGACTCTTCGGACTCACAAGTTGTATGCAAAGTTTAGCAAGTGCGACTTCTGGCTTGAGGAGGTTCAATTTCTTAGCCATGTAATATCTGGCAATGGCGTAGCTGTCGATCCATCGAAAGTTCAAGCTATACTAGAATGGGAGGCTCTGACGACTCCCACTAAAATTCAGAGTTTCGTAGGGTTGGCTGGATATTATCAAAAATTCATTAAGGGTTTTGCTTCAATTGCTGCACCTTTAACGAGATTAACAAGGAAAGGAGTGAAGTTCTTTTGGTCTGAGGACTGTGAGTGAAGTTTCCAAGAGTTGAAGAATTGTTTGACATCCGCTCCACTTTTGGTCTTGCCCAATAGCAACGACACATTCACTCTTTTTTCTGATGCTTCAAGGATCGGAGTTGGTTGTGTATTAATGCAAAATGGTAGGGTTGTGGTGTATGCTTTCAAGCAACTGAATGACATGAGAAGAACTACCCTACGCATGATCTGGAATTAGCAGTTGTTGTTCATGCACTGAAAATTTGGAGGCACTATCTTTATGGAGTTAAATTTGAAGTCTTTACAGACCATAAGAGTCTCAAGTACTTGTTCTCGTAGAAGGAGTTGAACTTGCGCTAGAGGAGGTTGATAGAATTTCTGAAGGACTATGACTTTGAGCTGCTATATCATCCCGGGAAGGCAAATGTGGTATTCGATGCTCTCAGCCGAAAGAGAACACTAATGTGACAAGATTGGAAGATGATTGAAGATGTTGTTCATTTTTTAACATTGATAGAGCCACAACTTTGTCGAGCTTTTGTTGCCCAATTATCCCTCAGGTGTGCAGTTGTGGATCGCGTAGTGGAGGATCAGCGAGATGATCCTCGATTACAGGGAATGATTGGCAAGGCAGGTATTGCTCGTGACGATGAGGGTGTTGTTAGATTTCATCATCGGATCTGTGTGCCAGATGTGGCAGAATTGAAAAATGAAGTTTTGGAAGAAGCCCACAGGTCAAGGTTCTCAATTCATCCTGGTAGTAGCAATATGTATCAAGACTTGAAGCGAACATTTTGGCGGCAGGGTATGAAGAAGGATGTGGCCGAGTTTGTGGCCAAATGTTTGATTTGTCAACAAGTGAAGGTAGAGAATCAAAGGCCGTCTGGCTTAATGAAAAGGATTGAGATACCTCAATGGAAATGGGAAGATATCACCATGGATTTTGTCATAGGTTTGCCCAGGTCCTTCAGAGGCAACGATTCCATTTGGGTGATTGTGGATCGGTTCTCAAAGACCGCACATTTTCTGGCCATGAAGAAGAAGTAATATTTGGAAAGTCTGGAACGTTTATATGTTGAAAACATTATCAGATTGCATGGAATTCCAAAGTCCATCATTTCAGGCCGAGATCCTCGCTTCACATCGAGGCTTTGGTAAGGATTGCAGAATGCCTTTGGGTCTCAGTTGAAGCTTAGTTCGGCTTATCATCCCCAAACAGATGGCCAATCCGAGAGGACTATTCGGACATTGGATGATATGTTGAGAACTTGCGTACTTGATTGGAAGGGAGATTGGCAGCGACACCTACCTTTAGTAGAGTTTGCCTATAACAATAGCTTTCATGCAAGTATAGGCATGCCTCCATTTGAAGCTTTGTATAGAAGACCATGTAGATCTCCTTTGTGTTGGGAAGAGGTTGGTGATAGACAATTAAACGGGCCTGAGGTGGTGCAAGAAAAGTCTGAGAAGATTCAGCTGATCCAGTAAAGACTAAAAGTAGCGCAAGATCAGCAGAAGAGTTATGCAGACAACAGAAGGAAAGACTTGGCTTTTGAGATTGGCAAGCATGTTTTCCTCAAGGTGTCACTGTCCAAGGGAGTGTCAAGATTTGGCAAGCAAGAGAAGTTGCAACTGAGATTTATCGGACCTTTCGAGATTTTGGAGCGAGTGGGAAACGTGACATATCGATTGGCACTACCTCCATCTATGGTAGCAATCTAGCCAGTGTTTCAGGTGTCTATGCTCCGTAAGTATGTCCATGATCCTGCACACATCATTAGTTATAAAGACTTGGAGTTCCAGTCGGACATATCATATGAGGAGCGACCGGTTAGGGTTTTCGATCGTAAGGAGCAGGTTCTTAGATTGAAGTCTATTCCGTTGGTGAAGATTCTATGGAGGAATTTCTCATAAGAAGAAGCATCATGGGAGCTTGAATCAGAGATGAAGAAGAGATATCCCCATCTATTCGGTATGTATCTTGCCTTAAACTTCGAGGACAAAGTTTCCTTTAAGGGAGAGAGAGTGTAGTGCCCGGGAATGTATTTTTCTCAATAAAGCTTTTCTAATGTTTTAAATTGATAAAATAATTGTTTAGTGCCTGAAACGTTAAATTGCATCTAAATAAATAAAAATAGATAATGCATTAAATAAAAGTTTTTTTGATAATTATAAATTTAGAAATTTGAGCAAATCAATTTTATAAGTTAATTGTTGATTTAAGCATTTCTTGCATTATATCTATTCAAAAGGAGAACACATGAATACATATACACAATTCATGTAGTTTAGGATAGCTTGTGACTCAACGAAATTACTATTCATTTCTTTGATTTTTACTATTCACTCAATTCCATTTTTAAATCTAAATATTTATTTTATATTTTTCTATGATAGAATAAATCAAAATGATTAATGGGTAACAATTATATTTTTCAAAATCTTTTTATATTTTGAGATATTAATATTTGAAGTGGCTCATGAATGGTGATTTTCCCGTTGTTCTGTGCGTTACGGTGAATAAGAGAAAAACCGTTCTTCGATGATTAACTTCGCATGCGGGAATCTCTTCGGCATTTGACCATTTCAGTGGATCTCTTACACTTTGATTTGGCTCTGTTAGAGGGAGGGTTGAGATTAATAGCCATTAGCATTGTTTCAAACCCCTATAAATGGTTGTGCAGGGAATGCTACGTATTCCCTTTTCTTTCTGCATTTTTGTGAGCCGCGGAAGCCTGCGTTCTCATCTTCTCTGTTTTGAGAAGATAAGGGAGGTGAGGGAGATTTTGAGAGGAGGGCATGATGCCTTCTTGCTGTGTGGGGGTGTTCTTTGGGGAAGAATTTCTGGATTTCTGGCGTGCTATAGCGGTGTTAGACCGTGAGGAGACCGCATCGAGTAGTTATTCCTTTGATCTTCTGTCATTTTCTAAAACTCAAAATATCATTTTTGCATGTTCTAAACTACTTCCAGAGGTGTTAGATTAAAAGAAGAACATGTATGGTCATGAATCTGGTTTTGTTCCAAGTTTTATTATGTTTAACTAGTATACCATGCTATATGTCAACACATCTATGCAAGTCCCAAAACTGAATCGTTCTTTGTATGGTTTAGATTGCTTAGGTGTTTTGGGTTAAAAAGAATTTGAAAAACATAAGAAATAAGGCTTTTATGAAAATTCTGGGTTTTCCATCTATTTACGTGTTTTGCATGATGATCGGCCAGGTTTTAAACGAAAATGGCATTTTCTACGCTGACTGGGTCGATGCATCCAGTGCATAGGTCGATGCAATCATTGCATAGGTCGATGCACCCATTGCATAGATTGATGCATCAGCTTCCAGAGCCTAACTGGGTCGATGCATGTCCTGCATAGGTCGATGCATGCCTTGCATAGGTCGACGCATCCAGTGTTTTGTCCCAATTTCCAGCACTCAGAAAAAGTGAAATTTGAGAGGCCAATTTAATTCAAAAAAAATTGAAAAATTAAAAAATGATAGAAGACCAAGTTGGTAACTCACTATAAAAATTTCATGTTCACAGAAAATATGTACTTCTAGTTATGGGTTGTTTCCTATGCACGTGTACCTAGAAATAAACTTATTTTCTATTATACGGGAACCTGAAACCATCATAATGCATGTTCATGAAACCTTCAGAAGTTGAGCTATTTTGCTATAACTGTGGAGTGTTGGAAAGTAGTTGAGTTACAAATTTTGAAAGGAACGCAGTTGATATATGGTTTTGGCATTTGTGTATATATATATATATAGAATTGTTATATGGGCCATATAGACATTGCTGCCATAGAAGGGTCTGGAGCCAAACTCTGAAAATATCCCTGTAGGGAGGCTCATTCTGTTTTGGCCTCGAGGGCATGAGGTGAAATCTTGGAGGTGGATAAATTCCACTGGTTAAGTTGGGAAGGACTTTTTCCCGATTCTGCGCAGAAACCAAGACTCGTCTCCATTGCCTAGGTGACAGAGTATTTGACTGTTCTGACCTTCTAATGGTGATTTGGGCACTGTGTCTAGGCCATGTGTATCGAAGAATTCTATCTTTGTATCTAAAATCTATAAAGATATATGATTTCTAAATTAATGTGATCTGAAATATCTGTATCTGAAATATGTAAAGGTATATGATTCTGAATTAATGTGATCTGAAATTTCTATTCTGAAATTTTTTCCAACCATACACATTATGAGAAAGTTTGTTTCTATTATTTGTATAGTTATGAAGATACCTATTTTGCGATTACAGATTTAAGTTTTCAGCATCTTGATTCATGTTCTAAGCATTATAGTTTTTTCTTAGTTAAGTTCCCTCGTAGTAAGTTGGGCATGGGAAAAAGGGACAAATTTCAGGTTAGTGACTTGTTGGGTCTATTCGTAGACTCACACTTGTAAACATTTTCAGGTGACTCCGCTGGTGAGGACGAGGCACTAGTGCATAGTGACTCCGATCGCGAAGATTTGGTGTGATTGTTAGCTTTTCTTCTTTTCCTTTCTAGTTGAGGTGATTGTGTTAGCAACTTTATCGCATTGTAATAATGGTCTGTTGTAAGGAGCTTTTATGTTTTAACAGTTGGACTATTGTGATTTTGAGAAATGGAATTAACTGATGGGCTTGAAATTTCTTCCGCTGCTTATTGTTCTCTTTATTTATGTAATTCATCAACCAGTTTCTGTTCTATTGGGTTTTCCTATTGTGGCATCTCTCCAAAATCTGATGAGAGTTGGAAACTGAACCGGATTCTAAGGTGGGGTGCTACAGTTCCTTATCTTGTAACAATTTTATTGAATTCATTAAACTAAACATTAAGATTTGAGTTAACAAATTGTAACTCCGGCTAGACCTGACCAAAGTTGGTATGGAATTTGGGTACCCCTATCTATCTTGTGTGGTGTAGCTAGAAGTTTGGACTCTTCTAAACCTAACTCTAACCTGCTATGTACAGGGCAAATGCCCCCGACAGGGCTGTTGAGTGGAGCTATGTGATTAAAGATGGGGGATGAAGGTCCCTGAGCTAGGGAATCATGATCTGAGAGTTTAGCCCCTAGAGTGGGCTTCTCAATGATAGCTTCAGGCTTCTCTCTTTGGAGTTGATCATGTTGAACCCCCTCCTCATGTATTATGTCTTATGGATTTTGATGATGACCAAATGAATTTATATGAACTAAAAATGAGCTTTTCTAACGTTTTGGAAGTGATCACATCACATAAGGATTTGACGTTTAGAAGGCTCAAGAACATCATCTCAAGAGTAAGTGTTTTGATTTGAATTTCGACGAAGAATCTAATTCAGAAGTTGTTTTGACAGGACAATCTATATGGCCAAAGATTACCAACGTTCTAGGACGATTGGTGAGATCGACTTCAACATATTGACTTTTGAATGTGTGGTTTGAAGTTCTTTATTTTGATCTCAAGGATTAAATTGGTTTAGAACTTATCTAAGTTTAAATGGTTTGAGTTTCATTCCCTCTCATGCTTTAAAAACCATGTTGAAACCCCAGACTTGTTCTTGGACTTAGTGAGTCTTTCAATCAATATTTTGGATGTTCTGGAACAAGGGTCGACCCCTAGGTCCCCTGGTTCTGTTAATGTGGGTCTTTCATCTCCAGCTGAAAGGGTCGACCCATTGGGTCGACCCCCAGCCGCAAGGGTCGACCCCAAGGGTCGACCCATGGTGATTCTTTTTTAGAACCCGGCGGGCTCCTTCACCAGACCTGCAAGGGTCGACCCCAAGGGTCGACCCATTCACTCGAGGGTCGACCCCAAGGGTCGACCACTGAAAACCCCTTTTGCCAGATTTGTTAAACGAGCACGGGTTCTTGGAAGGGTCGACCCCAAGGGTCGACCCTTTCTGGTCTGGGCGGCGCCGTGATTGTGGACTCTTGGCATTTCGACCAAATGGTCCAACCACACTTGTGTGGCTGTCCTTAATCCACTCCATAACAAGTGGATCTTGTCCCATAGCTGTCCCTTCACCACCCTTGGCCTATATAACAACTTGTAGAGGATGAAAACCCCAAGAGAAATTCGTATGTCCTGATTTTGGGTTTCTTCCTAACATTTGTGTGTGCAGGTCGCAGCAGCCACCTCCAGCCCTTGTTCCACCTTGGTGTGTGCGTGAATGTGAAGGGAAGAAGGAGGAATCAAAGTTCCAATCAAGCCTCTGCTGCTGGCTGCGAGCGAAATCGAGATTCAGCCACATCCGAGCCAAGATCGTCAAGAATGGTCATCGTGCTGCACAAGTGTTTGATAAAATTCGCAGAAGAGAAAGGGGGAGCTCCAACCAGGATAAATCAATCCTTCTTCACTCTTTCCATTCTGAATCATTTAGCTTAAACTTAAGCATACGTTTGTAATCATTATTTTAGATATTTGTGTGTGGTGTTCGTGTTTGGTAACACGAACGTGCGTGTGTGTGGTGTTCGTGTTTGGTAACATGAACGTGTGTGTGTGTGTGTGTGTGTGCTTGCTATTCTACACAGCGTGTGTGTGTGATTCACTACATAGTGAAGCCTTAATCCTCCGTGTGAGGGGTGGACGTAGGGGACACGGCAGTGTACCCGAACCACCTAAAAATTCCGTGTGTCAATTGTGGTTTGCTATTCCATTTACTTGTCGAGTGGGCTTCGCGGTGAGGTGAGCATTCACCATTTTCTCTATCAATCACACCCACTTCACACGCATTCACGAGTGTGATCCTGTTCGTGTAAGGCTAGAGCTTGTGTGCATAATTAGTATATAATTCACGTAGTTAGTTTCTTTTAATTGGCCATCAATTCACCCCTCCCCTCTTGATTGCCACCCTCCGGGACTCAACAATTGGTATCAGAGCCTTGGTCTCTGTTTAATCTCGACCACACGGTCATCAGAGCTAGATCCCATTAAATGGCAAACAAGGGGATGATGCCCGAAGGGCATTCTATTCAAAGACCTCCGTTCTTTGATGGATCAAACTACCCCTACTGGAAAAATAGAATGTATGTTTTCCTACGTGCCCAGGATTACGATGTTTGGTGTGTCATAAGTAGGGGTCCATATGTATTATCTGAAAATGAGAATGAGTGGGATGAAGAAGATATTAGGAAGTGTTCAGCTAATTTTAAAGCTATGAATATAATTCAATGTGCTGTTCATCCTAATGAATACTCACGTATATCTACGTGTTCCTCTGCACAGGAGATGTGGAACAAGCTACGGCTTATCTATGAAGGAACGTCGGAAATAATGGAAACCAAAGCCAATCTTTTAGTCCGGGACTACGAGCTGTTCGCAATGAAGCAGGATGAGTCCATTTCTGACATGTTTGCTAGATTGACAGAAATTACAAATGGACTAAAGGGACTTGGCAAGGAGTATTCCAACAAGGAGCTTGTCAAAAAAGTTCTAAGTTCCCTCTCTCCACAGTGGCATACAAAAGCCACTGTAATTGAAGACTCCAAGGATCTCAGCACTCTAACTCTGGATGAGTTGATCGGCTCGCTGATGACATATGAAATAAACATCAAAAGGAGCGAGGAGGATCACAAGAAAAAGAAAATTTTCACACCATTGGCCCTAAGGGTGAATCCACAAGATTCAGAGGGCAGTGACAATGATCCCATTGGCAACACTGAAGATGAGGAACTGGTTGCCATGATCACACAAAGAGCAAGAAGGTTTGTCAAAAGAACCAGAAACTTTGGTGGTCAGTTCAGGAAGGGACCAAGAAGGCAAGGACCAAACAGAGGAGAAAGTAGCAAGAAAGAAGAAGTGATTTGCTATGAATGCAAGAAACCCGGCCATATGCGGGGTGAGTGCCCCGATCTCATCAAGAAGGTGAAGAAAGGCAAGTTCAAGAAGTCCAAGGCCATGATGGCCACATGGAGCGATGAAGATCAGGAGGAATCCGGAAATGAAGATGGACTAGATGAGCTAGTCCAGAATCTATGTCTCATGATCAATGACGACGAAGGAAATGAGGTAAATTCTGAAACTGAAACTCTTACATGTGAACAATGGCAAATTGCATATGAATCTTTATATGAAAAATGTAAAAGATTCAAATCTGAAAACAGAAATTTGAAAAAGAAAATTGATCATTTTGTGCATACTAAAAAATCATGTGAAGAGTGCCATGCTTTAAAATCAGGAAATGAAAACATGAAGCATGAAAATAAAATTCTTGCATCCAAAATTGAACTGTTTGAAGAAGAGATTTCATGCATGAGAGAAGAACAATCCACATTTCTGAAAATATATGAAGAATTGAAAAATGATATGAAACATGAAAAGCTTGAAAGCATTACTTGCAATGAAGCCAAAGTAAAGGCTGAAAATCAAAGCCAATCTCAAATGGCTCAAATAAAAGAGCTAAAGGATGCTCTTGCCATCCTTGAAAAATCAAAAGTTCAAACAACCCATTGGGCCCCCATAAGTTCAGCATCCTCCAAACCAAAGAAACACATGCATAATTCCTTTTCAAATGTTGGTAGAATGAGAAAAAGAGATAGAACCATCACTTGTTTCTATTGTGGAAAAATGGGTCATGACATGTATGATTGTAGAATTCTGAAATATGATGAAGAAAATTCTGCTAGATTCAGAAATAGATCATATATGCATCATGCCTCTAACCATCATGGACCCAAGCTTGTTTGGGTACCAAAATCTCCATAAGCACTTTGGTTGAATTGCAGGTCTACTCGAGAGCTCAAAGGAACAAATGGTATTTGGACAGTGGTTGCTCTCGGCATATGACGGGGAACAAGGAATGGTTTGTGGACCTGCATGAAAAGGATGGTGGGACGATAGCATTCGATGGTAAGGACAAAGGTAAAATTATCGGAGAAGGTAAGATAGGTAAGAATCAAAATCATACCATTGAAAATGTATTGCTTGTGAAAGGTTTGCATCATAATCTCTTAAGCATAAGCCAACTTTGTGATAAAGGATGCAATGTGATTTTTGATTCTAACCACTGCACTATTTTGAATAGAAATACTCATGAGATAAAGTTCATTGGTTTCAGGTATAACAATGTTTATATGATAGACTTGAATGATGCCTCTCATGAGAATTTATGTTTAGTTGCAAGGAACAATGATGATGCTTGGCTCTGGCATCGCCGGCTTGGGCATGCTAGTTTTAATGTTTTGCTGAAATTATCTAGAAATGATTTGGTAATTGGACTGCCCAAGTTGAAGGCCATCGATGATGGAGTGTGTGGGGCGTATAGCATGGGGAAACAAACAAGGACATCATTCAAGAGCAAGAATGATGTGACCACATCGAGACCCCTTGAAATCATCCACATTGATCTCTTTGGACCAAGCAGAACACACAGCTTGGGTGGTAAATTATATGGTTTTGTAATTGTGGATGATTACTCAAGATTCTGTTGGGTTTACTTTCTTTCTCATAAAAATGATGCCCTGACGGAATTTGAAGCATTTTACAGGGTGGTTCAAAATGAAAAGGGGTTTTGCATCAAAACCATGCGGAGTGATCACGGCAGGGAATTTGATAACCATGAGTTCAGCAATTTTTGCAGGGCTCAAGGCTACACTCATGACTTCTCCGCACCAAGAACCCCCGAACAAAATGGCGTTGTTGAAAGGAAGAATAGAACACTGATCGAAATGGCGAGAACCATGCTAAATGAGAATAATCTGTCGAGGTACTTTTGGGCTGAAGCAGTGAACACGGCCTGCTACATAATCAACCGTGCCATGGTAAGATCGTTGTTGAAGAAAACCCCCTATGAGTTGTACCGAGGTAAGAAGCTAAACATTTCATATCTTAGACCATTTGGCTCAACCTGTTACATTCATAACAATGGTAAGATAGACCTGGCAAAATTTGATCCCAAAAGTGACAAAGGTATACTTCTTGGGTACTCACTTAGCTCAAGAGCATATCGAGTGTACAACTTGAGAACTCTTGTAGTTGAGGAAAGCCCCCATGTCATTATTGATGAATCATCTCAAAATAGAACTAATGAAAAATCTGTCTTGCAGGATGATGAGTTGGATGTTGGAGATATCGGGAAGAAAGAAAGAAAAACTGAGAAACAAGAAGAAGAAGAACCACAAGAAGATGATGCTAATCAAGAAATTCAAGTTGAACAACAGCTACCAATGTAATGGACCTTTCCAAAGGACCATCCGCCGGACAATGTGATGGGCAATGTAGAAGAAGGAATACGGACATGAGCCTCTTTCAGGGAAGTTGAAAATCAGGATTACATAGCCTTGCTTTCGCAATTTGAACCTCACTCCATAGAAGAAGCCTTGAATGATGAGTCATGGATCATGTCCATGCCAGAGGAACTACACCAGTTCCAAAGGAACAAAGTGTGGTTCCTTGTTCCATGCCCTAAGAATCACTCCGTGATCGGAACGAAATGGGTTTTCGAAATAAAACAAACGATCAAGGAGTGGTAACTAGGAACAAGGCCAGGCCAGTAGCCAAAGGCTATAGCCAAGAGATAGGAATTGACTTTGATGAGTCTTTTGCTCCAGTAGCAAGACTTGAGGTAGTGAGGGTTCTCTTAGCATTTGCATGTTGTCACAATATCAAATTATTTCAAATGGATGTTAAGAGTGCATTTTTGAATGGCTATATCCAGGAGGACGTGTATGTGGAGCAACCACCGGGGTTTGAAGACACAGAGCATATAGACCATGTGTACAAGCTGGACAAGGCACTTTACGGTCTAAAACAAGCACCCCATGCATGGTATGAACGGTTAAGTGATTTCCTCATTCAAAATGAATTCAAACGAGGTAATGTTGATCAAACCCTCTTTACAAAATTGAATGGTAAGGAAATCTTAATTGTTCAAGTTTATGTTGATGATATTATTTTTGGCTCCACTAATGATACTCTCAGCAAAGACTTTACAAAATTAATGCAAAGTGAGTTTGAAATGAGTCTTATGGGTGAGCTAACATTTTTCTTGGGATTGCAGGTAAATCAAACAGTAGATGGGCTGTTCATACATCAAAAGAAGTATGCAATGGAGTTGCTGAAAAAGTTCAATTTGACATCAACAAAATCACAACCAACTCCTATGTCCACCTTAATAAAAATTGATCAAGATGAGACAGGTAAATCAGTGGACCAAAAACTCTTTAGAAGCATGATAGGTTCACTACTGTATTTAACTGCCAGCAGGCCCGACATTCAGTTTGATGTTTACCTATGTGCAAGATTTCAGTCAAATCCAAAGGAATCGCATATGTCGGCTGTAAAATGGATTTTTAGATATGTTGCTGGTTCAGTTAACTTAGGATTGTGGTTTCCATGTAATTCGTGTTTTGAACTAGTTGCTTATTCTGACGCCGATTACGCGGGCTGTAAGATGGATCGGAAAAGCACCAGCGGGTATTGTCAGTTTCTTGGGGGATGCGTGGTCTCATGGGCCTCCAAGAAATCAAATTCAGTGGCATTATCAACAGCCGAAGCCGAGTATGTGGCTGTCGGCAGTTGTGTTGCCCAGGTGTTATGGATCCAACAGCAAATGATTGATTATGGCATATCCTTTAAAAACACCTCAATTCTTTGTGACAACACATCAGCCATAAACCTGTCCAAAAACCCAGTTCATCACTCTCGCACCAAGCATATTGAAATTAGACATCATTTCGTTAGAGATCATGTAAGCAAGGGTAATATTGATATCAGCTTTATTGAGACAGATCGTCAGATTGCTGACATTTTCACCAAACCTCTTAGTGAAGACAAGTTCACATCATTTAGAAGAGAACTAGGGGTTTGTAGGATAGACAAGTCTGAATAATAGCCATGTGCATCAATGTATAAATAGGTCACTGCATTACATGTAATTGTATCAAGTTCCATGCATATAGTATTTCCCCTTGTCATGCATGTGCATTATTATTGCTTGAAAAACAAACAAAAAATGTATGAAAAATCTTGATTGCATGTCTTGCATGTCTTTTATTTATAGAATACAACCATGTTTTTTGTAATTTCTATGGCCGATATTTCCTTGAGTTCCTTTAATGCCAGCAAGAGAGCATACTCCCTCGAAATCTGAAATTTGGAGACGTTAGAATATGAACGTCTACTATGATCCTAGATTTTCTTGAAACAAGTTCCCCAATGCATTCACCCATAAAACAACTCCAATTCCTTGATTCCAACATGATATTATCATTGGGGATTCGAGCCACATCATTTTTTTTCCTCTTCCCTTTCCCTTCAAAATTTTTGGTGAAAAACAGTGGAAGGGTCGACCCCAAGGGTCGACCCACGCAGAAGGGACGACCCCAAGGGTCGACCCTCGCGAAACGGATCTGTCTGGGGCCGGGGTGAAAGGGGTCGACCCATTGGGTCGACCCGTTACGGTCGGGCGGCGTCCGCCGCATCCGAACCGCCCTAAATGGGGTGGAAACCCTATGTTTCCCCCTTCCCATCTCCTAAAACCCCCAAAGCCCCTTCTAGCCCTAGCCACCACTCCTTTCATGCCCTCAAATCCCCTCTTGGCACCCACATGCTCAAGCCCTAGCCGCGGCCCTCTTGGTGGCGTCCCGCGCACAAATCCTTCCGAGCGCTTCCAACACGTCTTCCTTGAGCTTCACTCCCACTGAGGTATGTTCTTGATGTGTGGAGGATCATAAATCTTTGTGGATAGCATTCCTTTCTCGTTGAACCATCTAGATCTACACCCTCATCAACCGGTTCCTTCGGTCTATGTTTAGATGGCCCCAAAGAGGCGTTCTTCTCGCAGCAGAGGGGAGTCTAGTGCGGCCATGGCACGTCGTGGTAGGGCGGCCGCATATGGCAGCGAATCTGCGCCTTCGAGCAAGGTCTTGGACAGAAAGGTACTCCGACCTCGAGCGGTATCATTTGTCAATCTTAACCGCCATCTTCCGAGTTTAGTGGATGTTCTTTGCAGTCAGCCAAATTTGGATTTCTTCATGTCTGAACATCGACGCATTTATCCGAATTTGGTGCATCAATTTTATAGCAACTTCACCATGTCCGGGGAACATCCGATTACTGTGGTTAATGGCCAACGGGTTATACTCTCCACAGAATTTTTAGGAGTGGCATTTAATCTCCCTCATGAAGGCTTTACATTTGGAGATATTGTGGTTCCTGAAGAAACTGTTTATCAAATGATGACATCTGAAGAAAAAGGTGCACATTCACTTGCTGGGTTAAATGCCAATCATTTTCCTCCCCTGCAGCATATATTACACAGGATGATCACTACTATCCTGCTCCCACGAGGAGGAGGCCATGACAAAGTGACAGAGATCCATATGTTCTTATTTTACTGTCTCTTGGGTGGTATTCCAGTTAATTTTCCAGCTATGTTTTTAGCTCATATGTGTAACAGCATGAAACACAAGAATAGAACTCTTCCATATGCCGCCGCACTTTCTGCTATATTTGCACACCTGGACATCAACCTCTCAAAAGAATCTTCTCAGGACATTAGAGAGGCTGATATATTTACTGTTCATTCTATTTGTCATAATATGGGCTATGAACTGCGAGATGGTAACTTGGTCCGGACATTGAAAAGTGCTGCACATGAAATCAGTTCTGAGGAGGAGGATGACGATGATGCACAGGCCGGTGTGCAACAGCCACATATTCCTGTTGAGGACATGCCTTCCGAGGCGGTTCAGATGCTCATGGACCGTTTGGATACTATTGATGATCGTTTAGACAATTATGGGGAGACTATGGAGGCTATGCAACATGCTCTCGCTGATCTGAAGCTATCTCATCAAGAGCACTCTCAGTATGTTACTGATACTTTGGCTACTCAATCCCACTTGCTTGAAGAAGTCTTGGAGTATATTAGGCGTCCGCCAAGCTCACCGACTCCGGATGACGATTAGACGGCTATGCTCTTGCAGAATGGCACACTTCCTATCCCTTGTCACCCCCTCCTTTTTGATGATGCCAAAGGGGGAGAAATTTTGTACTATATGTGTGCCCAGGCAATCGGCTACTTATATTCTATGTGTATGTTGTGTGCTTGCATGCCTGTGTGATTTCATCATATTTCTGATATTTCTGTTCATTAGCAATGTTGCATTTTAGTCTTGTTGCATTTTAGTTTGCATTTCAGTTGTGTTCAGTTGAGTCTCATACATTGCATCTTGCTATTTGCATTTCAGACTTTGCTCCCCTTACAACTAGTTGTCGGCAAGACCTTGTGGAAATATGCAATGTTAATCAATCTTACATATTGTGTTGTTTTATATTGTGTTGTCTTTTATATCGGTCCAATATGGTGAGATGGAATGATTCATGCTAATGTGGTTTCACCTGTTCATGGAATGAAGTTTTTATATAGAATTTTGTCATCATCAAAAAGGGGGACATTGTTGAACCCCCTCCTCATGTATTATGTCTTATGGATTTTGATGATGACCAAATGAATTTATATGAACTGAAAATGAGCTTTTCTAACGTTTTGGAAGTGATCACATCACATAAGGATTTGGCGTTTAGAAGGCTCAAGAACATCATCTCAAGAGTAAGTGTTTTGATTTGAATTTGGACGAAGAATCTAATTCAGAAGTTATTTTGACAGGACAATCTATATGGCCAAGATTACCAACGTTCTAGGACGATTGGTGAGATCGACTTCAACATATTGACTTTTGAATGTGGTTTGAAGTTCTTTATTTTGATCTCAAGGATTAAATTGGTTTAGAACTTATCTAAGTTTAAATGGTTTGAGTTTCATTCCCTCTCATGCTTTAAAAATCATGTTGAAACCCCTAGACTTGTTGTTGGACTTAGTGAGTCTTTCAATCAATATTTTGGATGTTCTGGAACAAGGGTTGACCCCTAGGTCTCCTGTTTCTGTTAACGTGGGTCTTTCATCTCCAGCTGAAAGGGTCGACCCATTGGGTCGACCCCCACCGCAAGGGTCAACCCCAAGGGTCGACCCCTGGTGATTCTTTTTTATAACCCGGTGGGCTCCTTCACCAGACCTGCAAGGGTCGACCCCAAGGGTCGACCCATTCACTCGAGGGTCGACCCCAAGGGTCGACCCCTGAAAACCCCTTTTGCCAGATTTGTTAAACAGCACGGGTTCTTGGAAGGGTCGACCCCAAGGGTCGACCCATGCTGTCTGGCCCATCTGGCCCCTCACGAGGGTCGACCCCAAGGGTCGACCCTTTCTGGTCTGGGCGGCGCCGTGATTGTGGACTCTTGGCATTTCGACCAAATGGTCCAACCACACTTGTGTGGCTGTCCTTAATCCACTCCATAACAAGTGGATCTTGTCCCATGGCTGTCCCTTGACCACCCTTGGCCTATATAACATCTTGTAGAGGATGAAAACCCTAAGAGAAATTCGTATGTCCTGATTTTGGGTTTCTTCCTAACATTTGTGTGTGCAGGTCGCAGCAGCCACCTCCAGCCCTTGTTCCACCTTGGTGTGTGCGTGAATGTGAAGGGAAGAAGGAGGAATCAAAGTTCCAATCAAGCCTCTGCTGCTGGCTGTGAGCGAAATCGAGATTCAGCCACATCCGAGCCAAGATCGTCAAGAACGGTCATCGTGCTGCACAAGTGTTTGATAAAATTCACAGAAGAGAAAGGGGAGCTCCAACCAGGATAAATCAACTCTTCTTCACTCTTTCCAGTCTGAATCATTTAGCTTAAACTTGAGCATACGTTTGTAATCATTATTTCAGATATTTGTGTGTGGTGTTCGTGTTTGGTAACACGAACGTGTGTGTGTGTGTGTGTGTGTGTGTGTGTGTGTGTGTGTGTGTGTGTGTGTGTGTGTGTGTGTGTGTGTGTGTGTGTGTGTGTGTGCTTGCTGTTCTACACAGCGTGTGTGTGTGATTCACTACATAGTGAAGCCTTAATCCTCCGTGTGAGGGGTGGACGTAGGGGACACGGCAGTGTACCCGAACCACCTAAAAATTCCGTGTGTCTATTGTGGTTTGCTATTCCGTTTGCTTGTCGAGTGGGCTTCGCGGTGAGGTGAGCATTCACCATTTTCTCTATCAATCACACCCACTTCACACGCATTCACGAGTGTGATTCTGTTCGTGTAAGGCTAGAGCTTGTGTGCATAATTAGTATAGAATTGACGTAGTTAGTTTCTTTTAATTGGCCATCAATTCACCCCTCCCCTCTTGATTGCCACCCTCCGGGACTCAACAGATCAGCTTTGAAGATGGAACCACTTTTGAAGGACATGAACAAGAGGAGAAGAAAAGAGAGGAGGACTAACAGAGTCAGTTCTCCTTTTGCTTCATGAGTTTCTTCTTGGGTTATCGGGTGGGACAAGGATTCTTTAGAGAACAATTTTGATAAACCCAAATCCTCTATGTCTACGTCATCTAGCTTTCCTTTTGGATCCATATGTTCATCTTCATGGCATATTTCTATATTTGCGACTCTCTCTTCCAGCAGGCGGGACTCCTTTACGAAATGATCGTGTAGATTCCACCTTGTTGATTCATTTTTGCTAACCTTAGTTTGTTGACGCCCGAATCCAAATCTCTCATGTGTTCTATTTTCCTCAATCGGTTCTTTAATTCCTTATTCTTCTTTTCCTAACCCTACGCCAGATGAATATCCCATCTTGGACATTATGTGCCATCCTACATCTTGGGGTTTCTCCTTAGGTACGGGTGACTCTAAGGATTCAGAGGATGGAGTAGATTGGTGGGCATCCAAGGCAGAGATGATGGGCTCCTTGCCTTTTGATGACATAAACATGGCCGGGTCCAACACCATGGAGATGTCGGACAAAATTTCTAAGGCAGAAGCAACCTTTTTTTTCTTTATTAAACCCTACCTAGGTGCAATAGGAGAGTGCACCCTCTATCAAGGATAGAGAGAAAGTCACTCCACCATCACAACACTAGGAGGTTAGTTTTTATTAATGATCAAGGGGGAAAATTTACATCATCCGGATGCTAGGGAATCCTAGCTTGTCCATTCGAACAATTCCCTTTATATGCTTAGGGAGTTGTTGAAGTGAGAAGAAATAGATATTACATTTCAAATCACAAGCATAATTGGCAAGATAATCAGCTACATTATTTGCTTCTCGATAAATGTGGCTGATTGAGTCAAAAGTAGATAATAGCCTCCAAATTTCTCTCACATAGCTTGTGATCTTCCAAGGACAAGGAATTTTTCGGGTGACCACTTGCACAAGGGCTTGAGAGTCACATTCTATAAGAGCTGGCTGAGTTGAGACTGCCTTTAAGAATTTAATTCCATCCATGAAAGCTCTGGCTTCAGCTATGATACAATTACTCTGAGCATAGTAGTGAGAAAAGGCAATAATAGGAGTACCTGAAGCATCTCTAATAATGCCACCACCACCCGAGATACCTGCCTGTTTTGATGCTCCATCAGTGTTGAGTTTAAGATAAGGCCATGGGGGGCATAGCCACTTAACCAGTTTAAGTGGCAATTCCTTTGTGTGTTGAGTTGTGATATCAAAGGCAGCCAGGATCTGCTTCTTTTTAAGATCTGGTTCCTGCAAGTTTGCCAGCCTCATTTCTTGTTTAACCTGGGTTATAATTTTAGAAATCAGAGCATTCGGTTGAGGAAAACTATCTTCATGGATTACAGCATTCCTGGCAGACCAAATCTCCCATAATCCCTGAGCAATAATCCCAACAGTAAATAGTCCAAAAGCTGTGTTACTATTAACTGCGTGAACAGATTGGGATATAAGATTCCTTGCAGTGTCACCTGAGATTGGAAGACCTTTGGCTCTGAAGAATGACCATATATTGGATGCCAGATCACTCTCAACAAACAAGTGGTTTGTGTCCTCTTCCTGACTTTGCTTACAACATCTACATTTAGAGCAAAGTGGTACACCCCTACGTTTTATATTACAGTCTGATGGCAGACAATTATGCATAACCTTCCAAGCAAAAATAGATATTCTGATGGGAATCCATCTAGACCAAATTTGTTTCCAGCAGGATTAAGATTCAGACAGTTGTATGTTAAAATAACTATGGTAAATGGAGGATACAATGCAGTTCCCACTTGAAGATAGACTCCATATAGCCTTGTCAGGGATATCAGTAAGCTCAAAATAGTGCAGAGCTCTTTTGATATCATTAGGGAGGACAATATCAACAAGATTAACCATATTCTGATTTGGCTGAGTAATGATTTCTTTGACTGAAGCTTTGTGATTCTGAATGAGGTGAGGAGAAACCATATATTCTAAGTTACAATCCCCTATCCAGGTATCTTTCCAGAAGTTGGTGTTTTGACCATTGCCAATAATGAATCTCTGATGTTGGATGAGAATGTTTATGGCACGCAGCCAGCTATTCCTTGCAAACCCCTTCATCTCTTTGAAACCAATAGTACTGATGTGGTTGCCTCTGATATATTTGGCTCTGAAAAAACCAGCCCATAAGGAGTCAGAATGCAAAACATGCCAGAGCATTTTAACCCGAAGGGCAGTCTCCATGTGCCTTAGGGACATGATTCCCAAACCCCCCTGGGGTATTGGTTTGCATATCTTCTGCCAGGCCCTCCAATGTTTCCGGTTACCATATGGGGATGAGCCCCAAAAGAAATTGGCAAGTGACTGATCCAAAATGTGATGAATTCCTTCATGAAGAGGTGAGGAAGTGAGAATGTAAATTGGAATTGAAGAGAGCACATGTTTGATAAGAATCAAGCGCGCTCCTTGGGAGAGGAATTTAGTTTGCCATCCTTCAATCTTCTTTTGAACAGTAGCAATAATACCTCCATAGTGAACTTTTTTAATTCTACCCACAGCCAAAGGGTAACCCAAGTATTTGTGGGGAAAGTTCTGTCTAGCATACCCTGTAATTTGTTCAATTGTGTGGGAGATTGATTGGCCTTGTTTTGAGTGAAGAAAGTAACCACTTTTTTGAACATTAATGAGCTGACCCGAGGCTTGTTCATATGACCTTAGAATGGCCATCAGATTATTAATGGAGCTAGCAGTAGCATTAGCAAAAATTAAGGTATCATCTGCAAATAAAAGATGGGAGATAATAGGACATCTCCTGGGGCCAGAAAACCATCTAATAGAACCATTCTTAAAGGCATTTTGAAGGTATCTGCAGAGAGAATCTTGAGCAATTATAAAGAGAAATGGTGCAATGGGATCACCTTACCTAAGACCCCTTGTAGACTTAAAAAAACCAACAGATTCTCCATTTAAAGAAATCGAAAACCAGCAATTCTTAATCATGAGATTTATCATGTCAATGAATATGCTATTGAATCCAAATTTCTTCATCACTGCTAGCAGGAAATCTCATTCGACCCTATCATATGCCTTAGCCATATCCAGTTTTAAAATAACATTACTCCCTCTGACTTTTCTCCCAAGTTCTTGGGTCATCTCTTGTGCCAAAGCAATATTATCAGTGATGTATCTGCCATTAACAAAGGCAGACTGCTCCTTGGAAATAATAGTAGGCAGGAGACTACTCAGTCTGTTGCACAACACCTTGGATATAATTTTATGGGAGAAATTGCACAAGTTGATTGGTCTGTATTCAGAAATAGCAGAGGCATTATTGGTCTTAGGAATGAGGGCAACAAGAGTTGATGTAACCTCTCTAGGAAGGGGCCTTCTTTTAACAAAGAATTCCTGAAAAGCATTGACTACTTCCATATCAATAGTAGACCAAGCTTTTTGAAAAAAAATATCCTGTGAATCCATCCGGACCAGGGTCACTATCAGGGGATATTGGGAAGACTCCCTTCTTTATTTCCTTGTAATTAGGAACATCACACAAAAATTGGTTGTCATCAGTCGATATCAGATGAGGAAGGCAATTAAGTAAGTCCCTGTTAATAAGATGTTGTTGAGAAGTGAAGGCTTTGTGAAAGTGGTCCACAGCAATGTCTTTAACTTCCTGACTGTCTGATGTTGTGGTACCTAAATCTGTCCGAAGATGAGTAATTGAGTTCCGTCTTCTATTAGCCATAGTTGTCATATGGAAGAATCTGGTATTTCAATCACCTTCTTTTAACCACCGAATTCTGGACTATTGCTTCAAAAAAATCTCTTACTGTACAATGCAGTCAGTGAGTTTTGATTTTGCCTTATCTAACAATTCCAAGTTAGTAGTACTTGGACTAGAATCAAAAGAGTGTTCTGCCTGCAGCACCTCATCTTCAGCAATTGAGAGGTTGTTGTGAACATTTCCAAAAACCTTCTTATTCCAAATCCGTAACATATTCCTTACAGCCCTAAGTTTGATACATAAGGTGGTGATGGCAGAAGTGGCAATGGGACTAGTCTTCCAACACTGATTAATAGCTTGTAAGAAAGTATCATGTGTGGTCCACATCTGTTGAAAATAAAACATGCTTTTGACTTTGTTTGTGATGGCCAATCTGATGAGAAGAGGAGCATGATCTAATGCCTCTCTCGACAGATGCTCTATAGTTATTGGAAATTTATTTAACCAACATGGATTAATAAGTGCTCTATCTAGTCTGCACCAGATTCCATTTGCACCATGCTGGTTGTTATACCAGGTATACTTGGATCCCATATATCCTCCGTCAATAAGACCACAGTCATTAATACATTCCTTGAATTCAAACATAGATTTCAAGCAAGGAGCATTGCCTCCTACTTTTTCATCCATACTTAAAATACAATTGAAGTCACCAGCCACAATCCAGGGACCTTTGATCAGCGAATGAACATGGAGAAGGGAGGCCCACAGAGGTAATCTCTCAAGACTACTACATTTGGCATAGATGAATGATGCATAAAAGAGAGGTGAAGCAGAATTATTTTGCTGCAGTGAAATATGTTGCTCATCTTGATGAATTATAACAAAGTCAAAGGGCTCTTTCCACAAAACCCAAATATGAGCATTTTCCTCTTGATTAGCCAAACAGTTATGCATTCCAAGCTTCTTGCAAGTATTTCTTAACAGAGAAGTTTTAACTTTGGGTTCTAATATGATAATACAGTCCACATTGTATTCCTTAATTAAGAATTTTGCCCGACCAAGTGACAAATCATTCCCAATACCTCTAATGTTCCAAATAATGAATGTCATTGGTCTTTTGATGCTAAATGAAGGTTACCTGTGGAGATAATCCTTTTCATGCCTCTGGTAATTACACCTGGCCGTTCCTTTTATAAAGAGGTTATATTGCTTATCTCTGCCTGAAGAACAATGTCTTTACATTTTTGCTGAAGTCCTTCCTACTGCAAGGTTGGAGGTTCACCCACACTGAATTGAACTGATCCTTCCTTTATTATCACACTGTTGGAAATATTTTGGTTTGAAGGGAGCTTGGAAATATCCTCAGTAGATTGCTTTAAGGATTTAGCAAAATCAGTCTTCATTGTTTGATCAAGATTCACATCTGATATTATGGTCTGCTTGTTTCTTGGATAACCTGGAGCAGGAATTATTGTAGAATCACTGGGATCTAAGCCACCATTAACAACTTGTTGCAATGAGCATTGTGGAGGATGTTCTGAGTGTACTAATTTATCATCAGAACATAAAATCTGCTTGTCCTCATGTGGAATTGAATCATCTATTGAAGCCTGATTTTCTTCCGAGGCCTAGTGTATACTTGAATGGAGAATAGAGTGATCAATTGTAATTTGTTTGGAAGCCTCAGGGATTAATGGTTCAGCTGTGGCCAAATTAGATCCTTCAGAGCAGTTAATTAGCTTCCTATTCTCAGAAGTGTGGTGGCAATCCAAGTTCAAATTATCATCAACCTGCTGCAGAATTGCAAATCTATTTACATCTGCAGCATTAGTTCGAACAGGAAGGATGCATGGTTTCCGGAGCCTGTAGGTTTGAATATTATGCCTTTGGACAGGGTCTGGAACTAAGCGACGATGGCTTTCTTTAGTAGCTTTCTTCTTACATTCAGCAGTAGTATGTCCCAGCTTATGACAGAATGAACATAGATTAGGTAAGCGATGATAATTCACCGGTTGCCAGAAGCCATGTCCATCCAAATCAATCCAAATCCGTTCCTTACGAGAAGATGAGATATCTAATTCAACACAGGCTAAAGCTTCAGAAGTATCGATCATAGCCAAAGTGTTTTCATGAATTCTTAATACTAGACCAAAATTACCAGCAATTGAACGCATACAGTCCTCATGGAACAAGTTAGTAGGAAGAGAGGGAAACCAATCCATACCGGAGCAACTGCAGGATCTACTTCAAAATCAAAATCCTGCATCCAACAGAAGAAATGGAATAGAAAGCCTTTGATGTACAAATTCTTTTGTATAAGGAGCTTTAGAAAATCCTTTTCAAAATCTAGTATGAGAAAAAGATGTCTCAGATTGAGACGGCTTATTACAAAGTCAGATTCTAGTGGAATCCTCTACATCAGACAACTTTTAACCTCAGGGATAGCAGGTCTTCCGTAAGAACATTTAGCTATGATTACGAATCTGAGCTTTTCCTGAGAAGCCTCAAGATCAGCCTTGGAAAAGTAAACTGCAGGTTCTCCAAGATCCGTAAATCCTGGAGCCTTCACCGGAATGGAAATTTTCGTCTTATGCTGAAATGCCAAAAGGATTTGGGCCTAGGAACGACGAGATCCATCAATGGCCGCAGGGGCCTTGAGAGAAGAAGAACTTGCTGGAGCGACGGTCGGGGGAGGCTCCCCCGACGCTTCAATCGCCATGGAAAACTATTCAATCTGCCATGAATCTCGGCGATCACCAAAGCTCAACTGTACGGATAGAAGGGTGGTGGGAAATAGAAAGTTACTTCTCAATCTTAATATCTTTGGAATGACATCTGGATTTGGGAGAGCGAGTCCAACATCTGAGTCATCAAAAGGGATGGTTTCATGTTGGGGAAGCTGAATCGGAGCTAGATTGATAGGAGTAGGGGTCGCAAATGGCTCATCAACAACATGGGCTGGTTCAAACTAAGTTGGCAGCATGGTTGGGGTAGGAGCTGGTTTGGTTAGAGTGAGAGATGATAGTAGCTCCTCCCGCGAGGTGTCTTGGTGAAAAGTGGATGAACTTAAGTGATCCTCCACCATGAGTGGAGAAGAGACACCCTGATTTAACTGCCGAGTAGATGATCCCTTAGGTAAGATGGGAACCAAGGGCCTTGCCCCTGATGCGGGACGGACCACGGACACGACTCGAATTAGGAATGCAAACCTGAGACTCTAGACGAGCTAGTGATTGTCCCTTAGCGAGGGAAGCGTCGGACGTGCACGGTTGAGAAACCGGCAAGAGCTAGGGTGGTCGACTCTCTCTCGTGCCCGGATCGGGTCATGGGACGGTCACTCTCTCTCTCGCAGAAGCGATGATACAACAATATATATCGAGCTAACGGCCCTAAAACATGCTCTCTAGCAGCGGCATAAGAGATATATATGAATAGAGCAAATGCCGAGTAAGGGAGCAAATACGATACCTCCACGCTCTCGGCGTGGGGAAGACGGACCCGGCCGAACTCGTACTCCCGGGACAACTAGTACACAAATATTACAGCAATGAATTACTGCCCACTCCACGCAGGGAGGTAAAGGGCTACACAAGTGGGCCCAGGGGGATCGATTCCGGGTTGACGGGCGGCTTCTCGCGTAGCTTCGGCAGCACACGTACTCGCGCCCGTGGGGCCCGCGTGCTGGCCGGAGGGGCCGTGTGGGACCCGGTGGCACCGCTGTAGTGGGGGACGCCCAGAGGAGCACTACTTGGGATGGCGACGTGCTGGAACGTCGGTCGGAAGCCGGGCGGCTCCGATCGGCACCCGTCGGAAAAACTTCCCACGGATCTGCAACTTTTGTTTTCAGGCGCGCGCTCCGGCAAGATTGCTAGTTGCGACCAATCCCAATGTCGGATCGACGATCAGGAGGTACCGTTGGAAAACTCTTTCGAAATCCTTCAAGATAGAACTAGAGAGAGAAGCTGTATTTTCACGGATCTTGGCCTTAACTATTTTTGAAGCTGCTGTTGTACAGTACCCGAACTCTATGAACAGTATGGAGTTTTTCTGAGAGTTGCCTTTGACCGTGAAGTAGATTTCTGATTCAGCTCCTAATCTCTTCATCAAAGTTGTAGAGATTTTAACAAGGAAAACGGCAATAATTTTTGTGGAAGGATTGGTGGAGGCTACGATTGTTTATGGATTTTGGACTGACTGGTGGTCGGATCTGGAAATAGGCTGACAGAACTATAGATGGATCGGGAAGGGAATTTATAAAAATATGAAATGAGCTATCAAAATTCCACGAAAAATTGGAGGTGGAGAGGAAGACGGACAGAACTCCCAGTAAATTTGGGAGCCCCTGAAAAAATCTAAATGACGTCCGAAGACTAGAAACTCAGGGAGGAAGTGGATCTGGACAGAAAGCAGCCAGATCTGAAATGAAATAGGGAACGAAAATGGAAAATTGTATTTCGCAGTCTAAATGCCCAACTGATTTTTGTAGATCATTGGGTGGGCCTCTAGAACACTCCCTCAAAATCTTAGCTGAAGAAGATCTCGGATCGGAGAGCAGTAATTCGTGGAAGCTGCTTCTACCCTGTGTAGACAGAACTTCGACGATAGCTTCACGGCGGCGCGATGACGGCACGAACGGCAGCGGCGGTGGCACAGATGATTACCAGAGGTGAAGAGGAGATGATAGAAGGGATACCACTCTAGAAATGGGGTTGGGGATGAAGAAAACCTGAGGGAGAGAGAGGGGGGGTCGAAATTCTCACAAGGGGGCTCTTGCACAATGCTTTTTTTCTTCTCATTAATTGTTCTAAATGGAAAAATACAAGTATATATATGCTACACATCAAATCCAATCTCCACCATTGGATCTAGGGATGGGGAAGGAATGGCCTAGATTAAATGTGACCAACACATAAAAAAAAAATAACCCTAGTGGGAGACAAGCTTGACATGGTAGGTAGCCTACCTTAGACTTTTTACTCCCTTTGTCTAACCATGTGTCATTTGACATTCAACCCTTCTAGATGCCACCTAGGATGGTTTGACTAGCCCCACATGGGTGACATGGACCAATGGGAAAGGGCTGAGGGCCCCCTTGCTTGGGCATACTGGAATTTTACATATAAACCCACTAAGACCTACAATTGCGTACCCATATAACACAAGGGTATACATACAAATATGAAAGGACATAACTGCGAACAAAATGTGGACGGTCTTGCTTCGATGTCCCCATCAATTCTCCCCGGGTGGGAGGAACTCGACCCCGTCGAGTAGGGGTATGGATGCTCGAGTACTCTGGCGGATCTGTCACCGTGCCAAGTAGCACGGGTATGCTCCACTCCAAGTGATCGTCACCTGCTCAGTCCATATATACTCGATATGCACAAGCTGCTATGGGCTAGAGGTGGACACTCCGAGTGGGACACTCGCAAAAGGAGAGGAGACGGCTCGAAGACTCACTAGGAATCACTGCTGGGTCCCTGTAGGTGACTGATCAGGGTATAGATATAGAACCGATCCCATACACATCGAGCGAGTCCACTCGCCTCTTACTCATAAGAGACCGACAACGAGCTTGCACAAGACACATGCAGACTCACCATGCACTAACACACGTATGCAAACCACACAAAGAAAAAGCACACTGACTCATCTATGACCCTTGACACACCTAATGTTAGTCCGATCCATACATGGGTGACGGTGGACCAGGACACCCGAACGTATGCCATGCATGCATCTGACGTAACCGGTGATTGACATCATACGGAAATCCTAGACCTCCTAAGGTAGGCCATGCATGCATATGGGATGTGGACGTGGGAGGGCCAAGAGTATTTCCCCTAGATGATGGTGTATCTTGTAAGTGTACGGGCTTGGTGGGCATAGACGACCCGGCCCGTGGGGAAGGGGTGTGGTAGTGGACTCCCTCGAAGAAGTGAAGTGAATATGAAGGGTCTAAGGGTCCACTAGGGAAGGGGTCAAAGGGATCAAATAAGATATGACCACTTATGGTGGGTTCCCACAAGTCACGGTCCCCGGTGTAGAAGTCTTGAAGGTGTGGGTATTCACCTTCATGCATTGTAGGGGAAACGGTGATCATGTGTAGGATGTATGGTTCCTCCCTCGGGCGAAAGGGTATAAAGTCAGGTTCGATCGACATGGGGAGGAATAAGAGAACCTCTGTGGTGATACAACCCACGGTGCACACAGAGGTAATGGACCCTAAGGCCGGATGGGTGAAGCTAAGACTAGTGGGTTGGTCGAAGCTTCAGGCCAACGAATGTGTCAACTTCCATTGCGTGTCTAATCCCATAATAAGGTCATCCAATGTATCAATAAGGTGACTAGACTGAAAGGTAGTGTGGAAGGAGTTGACGGGCACTATAGGTAAGGTGGGGTCCATTGAAGGATATGGAGGTGAGACCAAGCCATCCTTGAGCCAACTAAGAAGTGACTCGGCTATGTATAGCGTTCCCGTAAGAAACACGGGTGACTCGGGGTGAGGTGGCTCCAAGCATGATGATTCCGAATGAAGATCGGAAGTCGATAGCAATGGATCATCCACGGGTGGTGAAGGAGCACGTGTCCGTTTCAATATATCCGAAATCATTTTCTTGAATTCCTCAAAGGTGCGGGTTGGAGTAGGGACCTTGGGGTGGACTAGCTCCTTGACTCTCAGCTCGGGTGTGGGCCTAGGCCCAACTAGGAGCGGGGCTTCCACTTTACTAGAGGTGCTTGGATGGGAGTGGATGGAGGTGCCAAGGGACAGATGGTTGGAGGTGACTGGGCGGGCCACTACATTGGGGTTGCTTTGGTGGAGTGGGCGAGTGGTATGACCCCCGTGATTGGAGGTAGGTGGGCGGGGAAGGTAGGCCCTCCTAAGCGCTCTCTTCATCTCCCACCATGACTCGATGGGCCTTAGACTCCTATCCTCCCTCCAATATTTGATGTCCCTCCATGTTTCGGCGGCTTCACCAAAAAGTCACATTTTGACAACATCGACTTGCATGGGCCCGGACATATTGTACCCCTCGAAGTAATCGTCCATGATGGCTTCCCACTCTAGGTAATCACTCGGGTTATCGGAGCCATAGAAGTCCCGAGTTTCGGGCCTCTTGGAGTGGTTCGGGTGGTCCTTCCATTTTAAATAGTATCGATACCAAGGATAAGATCCGGGTGTTCGGTAATCCATGGGACATGGGGAAGCTAGTGGATGGCCATGCCGACACTCGGATAAAACACTAGACACGACCCTAAGTAATGAAAAGGTGGAATGCCGACTCGACTACCAACCTAGACATGACCAAGACTCGGTACGCGGCGGAGTTAATCGATCCGAAGATCACTCGCACAAGTGTGCGCCTTCCCGATAGGTGTAGCCTAACGTTCGGACAACACCTTTTGATATACCGAATAGTGGTATGCAAATGCAACACCTAGGACCGACTTAGACTTGAGACACCTAGACCGACTTAGACACTTAGACTTAAATGACACTTTTTTTTGACACCCTAGACTCAAACTCGCTCTGATACCAAATTGATGCGGGACGGACCACGGACACGACTCGAATTAGGAATGCAAACCTGAGACTCTAGACGAGCTAGTGATTGTCCCTTAGCGAGGGAAGCGTCGGACGTGCACGGTTGAGAAACCGGCAAGAGCTAGGGTGGTCGACTCTCTCTCGTGCCCGGATCGGGTCATGGGACGGTCACCCTCTCTCTCGCAGAAGCGATGATACAACAATATATATCGAGCTAACGGCCCTAAAACATGCTCTCTAGCAGCGGCATAAGAGATATATATGAATAGAGCAAATGCCGAGTAAGGGAGCAAATACGATACCTCCACGCTCTCGGCGTGGGGAAGACGGACCCGGCCGAACTCGTACTCCCGGGACAACTAGTACACAAATATTACAGCAATGAATTACTGCCCACTCCACGCAGGGAGGTAAAGGGCTACACAAGTGGGCCCAGGGGGATCGATTCCGGGTTGACGGGCGGCTTCTCGCGTAGCTTCGGCAGCACACGTACTCGCGCCCGTGGGGCCCGCGTGCTGTCCGGAGGGGCCGTGTGGGACCCGGTGGCACCGCTGTAGTGGGGGACGCCCAGAGGAGCACTCCTTGGGATGGCGGCGTGCTGGAACGTCGGTCGGAAGCCGGGCGGCTCCGATCGGCACCCGTCGGAAAAACTTCCCATGGATCTGCAACTTCTGTTTTCAGGCGCGAGCTCCGGCGAGATTGCTCGCTGCGACCAATCCCAATGTCGGATCGACAATCAAGAGGTACCATTGGAAAACTCTTTCGAAATCCTTCAAGATAGAACTAGAGAGAGAAGTTGGATTTTCACGGATCTTGGCCTTAACTATTTTTGAAGCTGCTATTGTACAGTACCCGAACTCTCAGAACAGCAGGGAGTTTTCCTGAGAGTTGCCTTTGACCGCGAAGTAGATATCCGATTCAGCTTCTAATCTCTTCATCAAAGTCGTAGAGATTTTAACAATGAAAATGGCAATTATTTTTGTGGAAGGATTGGTGGAGGCTACGATTTTTTATGGATTTTGGACTGACTGGTGGTCAGATCTGGAAACAGGCTGACAAAACTGTAGATGGATCGGGAAGAGAATTTCTAAAAATATGAAATGAGCTTTTAAAATTCCACAAAAAATTAGAGATGGAGATAAAGGTAGGCAGAACTCCCACTAAATTTGGGAGCCCCTGAAAAAATCTAAATGAGGTCTGAAGACTAGAAACTCAGGGAGGAAGTGGATCTGGACAGAAAGCAGTCAGATCTGAAATGAAATGGGGAACAAAAATGGAAAATTGGATTTCGGAGTCTAAATGCCCAACTGATTTTTGTAGAACATTGGGTGGGCCTCTGGAACACTCCCTCAAAATCCCAGCTCAAGAAGATCTCGGATCTGAGAGCAGTAATTCATGGAATCTGCTTCTACCCTGTGTAGACAGAACTCCGACGATAGCTTCGCGGCGGCGCGATGGCGGCACGAACGGCGGCGGCGGCGGCGGCACAGATGATTATCGGAGGTGAAGAGGAGATGATAAAAGGGATACCACTCTAGAAATGGGGTTGGGGATGAAGAAACTCAGAGGGATAGAGAGGGGGGGTCGAAATTCTCACAAGGGGGCTCTTGCACAATGCTTTTTTCTTCTCATTAATTGTTCTAAATGGAAAAATATAAGTATATATATGCTACACATCAAATCCAATCTCCACCATTGGATCTAGGGATGGGGAAGGAATGGCCTAGATTAAATGTGATCAACACACAAAATAAAAAATAAAATAACCCAAGTGGGAGACAAGCTTGACATGGTAGGTAGCCTACCTTAGACTTTTTACTCCCTTTGTCTACCCATGTGTCATTTGACATTCAACCCTTCTAAATGCAACCTAGGATGGTTTGACCAGCCCCACATGGGTGACATGGACCAATGGGAAAGGGCTGAGGGCCCCCTTGCTTGGGCCTACTGGAATTTTACATATAAACCCACTAAGACCTACAATTGCGTACCCATATAACACAAGGGTATACATACAAATATGAAAGGACATAAATGCAAAAAAAATGTGGACGGTCTTGCTTCGATGTCCCCATCAGCCCCTTTAGGTGGAGTTGGAGTGGAAGGGGGGATGTCCTGGCCCGGGGCTTTATCGGGGTGGTTCACACTTGGGTCGGATCAAGACCAAAGGTCTTGTCCTTTGTTCATGTCCATTCATGTTTCTTGTGTCTGTGCTCACTATGGGTTGGTCATTCGCCATTTATTCGTCATCATATTTCCAATGTTATCCTCTTTCCATTGACCTAGACTCTTGATGATCCCTAACCATGGCTAACATTTCCTGAGTGTAGGATGGGACATGAGGTGATTGATGGAAAGGAATGGAATTGGGGATGTTCTTCATCCCTCTCATGGGTGTCCTATTGTTTGTAGTGGCATCCATGGGATAGGTAGAATTGGGGGGCTGATGGAAGGCATTGATATGATCATCGGAACTTGCCCCTTCCGAGGTTTAGAAATTGCAATCGTCAAGGAAGAATGGAAATGAGGAATTCTTGAGTTGAACTTGGACAACATGAGCTCTTTTGTAGAGTTGAGTGAATGTGTGAAATTCGCTAAGCATCAGGATAGCGCGGAGCTGAGGAGTTGCGTTATTGACTAGCACAGTGATGACTTGAGATTCCGGGATGGCAATCCCAGACCTAGAAGCCATAGCTCTCCACCGATTAGCAAATTGAGTGAAGTCCTCATTGGGCTTCATCTTTTCCATGATAAGGTCCATGAGAGTGGGAGATACACTAGCCATGTGGTTGAAATGAGTGATAAAATTCTCGTACACAATGTCAAAATTGATAAGATCAATGGCCGAGAGTGAAGAGAACCACCCGATGGCCTCTCCTTCAAGAGATTTTTGAAAGAGATGAACAAGGAGGACCTGATCGTAAAGCCATTGATGATAATCCATTAGGAAGCAAGAAAGATGTTCATGTGGATCAGTGGAACCATCATACTTCCGATATTTGGGGGCCTTCAAACCCGGGGGAAAATAAGCATTCAGAAGTTTACAGTAGCTAGTGAAGGAATGAGGTTGAGCTTTGGGGAGACTTTCGGCAACCACTTGCTGGACATACCTTTCCACCTCTTGTCGGGATATGAGATGGGATTGCCTAAGGGGTGCATTGACATTAGGAATAGAATGAGATATTGGAGAGGATGCAACCCCTTGAGGGTGAAGAGGATGGTCAGGTTGATTAGGAACACGGAAAGGCGTCCTATTGAATGAGTTTGACATTGAGATTGGAGATCTCCTAGGAATGGATTGAGGAGTGAGATGTGGTCTTCCTTGGGAAGCTAGAGCAATCAAATGGTTAGGGAAATATCGAGATAGTACTCTAGCTAGCTCTTGGTCCTCTTTTGGAAGAATCGATGGGGTTTTGGCTTTGATAGAATCTTGGCTTTCGGAGGGTGATTGTTGATTACTTGTGCTTTGATGTACATCAATTTGTGAATTTTGACACATCCCAATGAAGGCATTGGGTGTATCTTCCTCGGCATCAGGCCGGGTTTCTGTTTCATAAAATTGAAAATCATCCTCATCAACATGCATGGTAGTAAAAGATTGAGCCATCGCCATAAGTACTAATTGATTTTACTTGTCCCAATAAGACTCTAAGGCCAATTAAGGCTTAATGGGTGGCCTCCAAAAGTGAACAAGTGATCAAACAAAGCACCCCAACAATTTTAATTAGGTTAACTCGGAGATTAGTCCACTTTGAGTTCGTTCTCTCTTAGATGAGCATGGAATTTTCTAGGGGGATCAATGGCCAAACTCTGAGGTAACCTAGTGATAAATCTCACTCAAACCCCTTGGGAGATCTAATAGGACTTCAAGGTACAACCTACCCGCGACCGTGTGGGAATTCACGGTTTGCGGGGACTTATGAAGGTTCCCGTTTGAGAAGCACTAGTTACACCCGAGCGGGAATCCCCGGGTGAAGAGTCCAAATCAAAGGGAGAGTGTTCCTAATCCGTGTGATGCCGGCCCTTCCTAAGCCCACCCCAGACTCAAACTTGCAATGTTAGAACACACATAACCAAAAATATGTAAAACAGAAGCTAAACTACACAGATAGGACCCAAACGGAAGCAGAAACACGAACGAGAGACAGCCAACTCGATGGCTGCTCGGAGTACTTGGGCGGCCAGGTACCTGGCTGCCTTGGGACCTAGGCAGCCAGGTCTTTGGCCTCCTAGGATGGTGGATGGCTAGGTCTCTGGCCGCCTTAGGACCTGGGTGGCCAGAAACCTGGCCGCCTCCAGTTTTAGCCCTGCAGGTCCGCCAAGCACAGAACCGGCGCAGTGGGCAACTTCAAATGTAAAATAAAATGGAGAAACTATATTTGCTGGAAAATGACTGCAGTAACCTTCAATATAAAGTCTCACAGTGAGCAAGAGGGTCCCACCGTGATCGCCAGAAGGTTATAGGCATCTGAAAGCGTCGGCGTGCCGTGGCGTGCCACTTCCCGAACTATGCTGATGCTTGGCCTACAGTGCACGGGTTAGAAAAATAGAAATAGAGTGATTGCTAGAGACTTATACCTGAGCCTCAGAGGGATAGGATGATCGCAATGCCTCGGAAGGGGAGAATATGGGTTCTTCCTATCCTCGCTCTCGGCTGGCCAAGAACGGGGAGCTCTGCGAGTCGATGACAAAGTCCCTGCAAATTAACTAGCAAATAGAACAGAATAGACCATTAGACTGAGGAAATGTAGTATATGCTCAAAGAAGTAAAGAAAACATGCAAATGGGGTCAATCGTACCAGGAAGGGGGGTGCGAAGGGGGATGGCCAAGACTTTCGACCATCTCCCTTCCCTATGTTTTAGATTGGAAAACCTCTTTAAAATAGGATCTAGGAGAATCTATCATGCATGAATGTAGTAAAACAAACTGAAATGTAGCAAGATAGAGAACAAGGGAAGGAAGGATGAGGTTTGCCCGTCGACCAATGGAAGGCAGCCAACTGTATGGCCGTTCAAAGGTGGTAAGAGGCCATATCGATGGCCGCCTCCTGGAACCGGGACTCTCCCGCAGCGGAGCTCCTCGACTTTGGGCTCTACTTCTCGGGGAAGGTTGGGAAGGACGCTCTCGTGCTCAGAGGTCTCTCTGGGCTCCACACTGCTAGCCTCTCTTGCTCCAAAAATGTCCAACCCCCCGTGAGATGGTTCAGAATGGACTTTTGTATGTGGGGGCTTTCCCTTCGTGAAAAACCCTCGAAAATGGATTTCAACATCATCTTTGACCCATTCAGAGGTGAGAACATGTGAGACTACGTGCGCATCGACCCCCTAAGTGGGAGTGGTTGCAGAGGATGTGCCCGGAGTGGGCGTAATCATGGAATTGACTGCGGTTACCAGGAGGCGGCCAGGTCGATGGCCGTTCAAAGGAGGCTGGGCGGCCAAGGTTGTGACTACCTTGGGGAATTGGGCGGCCAGGAGTCTGGATGCCTTGAGGTTTGGGCGGCCAGGTATCTGGCCACCTTAGGGTCCTGGGCCGCCAGTACCTTGGCCGCCTGTTGGATCCGCGAAGGGACAGGTGTAGATGCCTAATTTTGGACATCCCATGGACCCTTGCCTAGCCATCAATGAAGTGATCCTTCTTCTTGGTTGATTGTGAGTGTGGAGTCTCATCCTTGTTTAGGTAGGGTCCACCCTGTTCCTTCACGAATCCCACTATTTTTTTGGGATTTTAATGTGATTCTCTGCCTTGATCTCTAGGCAGCCAAGGTGCTGGCCACCCAGAACCCAGGGCGGCCAGATGGTTGGCCGCCCAGCCCATTCCAAGGCGGCCACATAGTTGGCCTCCCAGTCTTCAAGAAGGCCACATAGTTTGCCGCCTACCCTCTCAAGAATGCCAGACTTTTGGCCGCCCTCACCCTCAAGAAGGCCATCGACCTGGCCGCCCAGCTCCTTTGGATGGCCAGAACCTTGGCCGCCTCCTGATAACTGTAGTCAAACCCACGTTTCCGCCAACTCCGGGCATGTCCTCCGCAACTGCTCCCACTCGGGGGGGGGGGGGGTTCGAGGCCCACGTAGCTTACACGTAATCCATTTTTCGAATGGTTTTCATGGAGGGAATTCCCCCCACATACAAAACTCCATTCCGATCGATCTCACGAGAGAGGGGGGGCATTTTTCTCACGGAGGGGGGTTGGACAGTTTTGGAGGAGGAGAGGTTACTAGTTCGAGGGAGAGAGCTATGAGCATGAGAGTGCCTTCCCGACCTTCCCCTAGAAGCAGAACCTGCCATTGAAGAGCTCCGCGACCGGAGAGTCCGGGTTATAGGGGGCGGCCATCGACATGGCCGCCCACCTCTTTTGAACGGCCAAATAGCTGGCCGCCTCCTGCTGTTTGACGGGCAAACCCCGTCCTTCTTTCCCTTGTTCCCTATATTGCTACGTTCCTTCCTGTTTTACTATATGCATGCATACTAGATCTTCCTAGCTTCCTATTTTAAAGAGGTTTTCCAATCCAAAACATAGGGAAGGCGGATTGTCGAAAGTCTCGACCATCCCCCTTTCCACCCCCCTTCCCGGTACGATTGACCCCATTTGCATGCATTATTTACTTTAATGAGCATATTCTACACTTCCACAGTCTGATGGTTTCTTTGTTTGCTGGTTAATTTGCAGGGACTTCGTCATCGACTCGTAGGGCTCCTTGCTCTTGGCCGGCCGAGAGCGAGGATAAGAAGAACCCACATTCTCCCGTTCCTAAGGCGTTCATGATCATTCTACCCCTGTGAGGTTCAGGTAAACACCTCTGGTGATCACTCTATCTCTTTCTTTCTAACCTGTCCAATGTAGGTAGCGGTAGCACAGGTTCAGGAGGACACACGCGCGCGACATATGCGGACGTACTTCCGGCGCCTACAACAGGGTGGAGCCTACCTAGACAAGGATGAGACCCCACACTCCCAATCATCAAGAAGAAAGTGTCACTTCTATGATGCCTAGACATGGTCCACAGGATGTCAAAAATTATATGTCTACACCTATGTTTAGGGGCATCTTGATAAGTGGACGCGCTCTTCAAAATGCATATGTCTGAGTGGATGCATTTTCATCTCTCTCTGCGTGATATTTGTTCTGCTCTATTCTATTCTGCATATTTTCTGTTCTCACTGTTCTATTTGTGTGTTTTTGTATCTCTGTTCTATAGTAACATTGCATGCATTAGAGCATCCCTCCCTTTGCATTTTTAGGAAATTACCCTCTCTCGGTGAAGGAAGGACTCTCCGTTCGGGAATTCCTCTCAACGGACTCAAATCTCCTCCATCGGGACCTCCGTAAGTCTTTGACAGCGAAGGATTCCCTCTTCGTTCACTAGGCCAATTATTCCATTGAAGTTCCCCGGAGTTAGTTGTCTTATTCGTGGTGAGACGAGTGACCTTAGTTGGCACGGTGGTGATCGAAATTGTGACTAGGGTCCTACCGTTCTTGTGCAAATTTCAAATCTACTAAAAATCACTTTCTTTTATTTATGAAAAACAAAAAAAGGGCGTAAAGTATCCACTTATGTGTTAATCTCTGCAAATTATTTGTTAGTGCATGTTATTGCGTTCTTGTAAAGTTCTAAAGATGGCCGGGTATAACTATGATGAATTTGAGGCCGGGGCCTTTGACTACGAGCCCCAGATGTATGACCTGGGTCACGATTCTTACGAAGAGTACCACCCAGGCCATAACCACCAAGGCGAGTCACACGTCCATGCCTTGGACGCAGGCCCATCCTATGAGCCCTCCCATGAGGTGCAAACTGCTTTCGGAGAAGCATCCCTCTCCCAAGACATCTCCTCCATGTTAGGTGTCCTCGCCACCATGCAGCTCAATCCTGAGCAGCTCCAGGCCCTTTAGGCCATTCTGAAAGGTAAATCTATCCCTCCCTCTCCCCAAGAGCCAACTCCGGCCACCATCCTTATTCAAGAGCCAGTGCATGCTATTCCTTCTCCTTCACCTCACGGGTAGGCGAGTCAACAGCCTCCCTCCTTCTGATTCCCTCCACAATCTCTAACCCCAACCATCCCTCACACACCAGTTCAGCCAGGTCTATCCACTGGTAGACCGCAATACCCCTCCCATTTGAGGTTCCCCTCTTAGACCTCCGGGAGGCCCCTTCCTCTTCAATGGAAAGCGCCCCCTTCACCAACAGATACGCTCACCCAATCCCTCCTCAATAAGCTAAATAAAATGGATGAGCAGTTTTGAGATTTGAAGAAGATGTGGATGTAAAGTCCGCCCCTGAGGTCTCCTTGCCAGTCCTCCCAATGTTCCATCTTCCCCCTTCTGAGATGCCTACGTACCGCAGGTACAACGGCACATGCAACCCCTTCATTCATCTTAAAGACTTCATGTACGAGTCCTCTTTCTGGCAGAATGATAAAAGATCCTAGGCATATCTTTTTAGGAGATCATTAGATGGCCCCGCATTGGAATGGTTCTATTCCCTAGAGCCAAGCGAGGCTGAAAATTTTGATGCGGTACAAAGGAAATTCCTCCAAAAATACAGAGACCGGGTCGGCCCCTCCCTCTCCATCACTGATCTGGTGGCCGAAAAGATGAGGCCGGATGAAGATTTTGTCCAATATGCTGATCGGTGGAGGTCCCTGGCAGAAAGGGTAAAATATACCCTCTCAGAATCAGAGCATGTTAAAATGATCGTGTCTAATGCTACTCCTCAGTTTAGACACATCTTGGCCATGAACAAGCTCACCACTATGGAAGAGCTCTATGAGAGAACCTGGTACATCCAAACGTAGTTAAAAGACTCTCCTCTCATGCACATGTTCGAACAGCCCAAACCGAGGGTGGTCAGAAAGGCAAATGCCAGTGTTCAGAGCGGAGTGATGGAAGGGGTCATCACAAATGAGCAAGTGAGTGCAGTTAGTAGCCCCAACCAGCTAGCCAACCCAAGGCCTCCACAAATACCATGATTCCCTTCCAACAAAACTAGCAAAGTCCACAACCTTATCGTCCTCCACCCCAAAAAAACCTCCACCAAAACAACAAGCCTCCGCCGTTTCATCCCCAGCAACAACATCAACCACCTCCTCAATATCATCAAGTTTCGCCCCTGGAGATTACGGCCCTCTACAACAACAGAGAAGGCTGTTTGGCCCTAAAAGAGCCCAATGCTCACCATGGCCAGAAACATTGTCGGATGTGTTTAATGCTCTGATGGCCGCCAACGCACTCACTCCGCCCAGGGAAAAATCCGTATGGCCCCAGAATGTTGACACCTCCAGATAATGTGTCTTCCACAGACAACTGGGTCACACGGTGGAAAATTACTTTCAATTCAAAGATTACATTTATGACATGAATGATCAAGGTGGAATTGATTGGGATGATATGAGGCAATTCATCGCCACCTTAAAGGCCAGGAGATCTCAACCTCAACAACAATAGCCACAACAGCATCAACAACCTCAACAAGTTCAGCAACAGCAGCCAAATATGGGCATCATCCAGAACCCACTCCCAGAGCACTACCAGCTCAACCAACAAGTTAACCCCATCTCCTCCTTCTAGGAAATTGGAAGAGGGCAGGGCTGGTATGTGGAAAGCACTTCTATCCTAGCCACCAACCATTCCTCTAGCCAACCCCCTCGCCTCATCCAAGCGGCACCTCTCTCTCTCCAACCAGTATCAAAACCCGCAATTAAGCCTTCTTCATTCCCACAACCGTCACGCCCTCTCATCCGCTCACCTACCACTGATTTCACGTAGATCCATCAACAAAAATCTTCCACACCTCCACCTATGCCTTCAAAACCTCTCATCATCCATCGCCCATCTACCTTGCCGTCTACCTCCACCACACCTCCACCCGTACCCTTAAAACCCCTCATCATTCACCATCCATCCGAGGCCCCATCTACTTCCACTTTGCCTCCACCAAACAAACCCCTCATTAGAATCCCTCCGCCCATCATCACACCTGCACCACCAACTGTTCCTCCACCAATACCACTTAAGCCCCTTCTCAAACCTATAACCAACCACATAGAGGTACAGAAACCATAGGCCATGGTGCTCCGGAGTGGAAGAATCTTCCACCGAGTTTTCCCCCAGAACAGTCAGGCCCAAGAACAGGCTCAGCAAGAAAGAGGAACTTAAGAACAGCTATAAGAGTCCACCCCTAGGACGTAATATGATCTACTGAAGCATTTGGATAAGACGCCTGCCCGGATCTCCATCCTTGAATTGATTAAGAGGTCCAAAACCCATCAAGAAGCATTAATGGAATACCTTCAGAAGGTCTTGGTAAATGAAGACCTCCCAGTAGAGAAGATCTCGGTGGTACTAACGCCGATAAGTACACAACTAGGCATCATGTTTCATGATCACGAGCTTGCCCCTAAGGAGGCTCGAAAATATGCGTTGTGTATTACGATGGAGATCAATGGAGTGTCCGTGGACCCATGTTTGGTAGATACGGGAGCGTCTATAAATGTGATTTCCATGTGCGGGGCCGACATAGAACAAATAAGGCCTTTGGCAATCACAATCACAATATATGACAATAGCAAAAGGCCGCCGAAGGGGATGATCACTCTTAACGTGGAGGTAGGTCATGCTATAGTTCCTACAAAGTTTCATATCCTTGACATGGATCCAACATGTTGGGTCCTACAATCAATGACACCCAAGAGGGGGGTGAATTGGGTGATTACAAATTTTAAGGAAACTCTTTCCCTTTTAACAAGTGTAATGAAACAATAATTAAAACATCAAATCTGTTGAACTGGCAAGTTAGATTACAACCTACACTAACCCCTACACTAGACGACAAGACGAATACTGCGTGGTGGAGTAAACTACTTACAACAAGATTAAGGAAGTTAATTAAGCCAAGAAGTAGATTCTCTCAATCTCACCATTCCCACACGATCATATAAAAGGATTCAACAATCAAACCAAGCCAACGCGCAAAGCAAACCACAATGCACAGAGATTTTAAGGTGGTTCAGGACCACGACGGGCTCCCTACGTCCACCCCTCACCAAACTAGGTGAGGCTTCACTCGGGGATAAATCCCCAAAGAGAGATGACGCTCCAACCACACACGCAAGACGACGCCTGCACACACACACGAGGACGTGTCCCAATGCACACACACACACACACACGCACGGAGACGAAGTCTCTAACACGATCCAACAAGCGGATCAACAAAACGCACACACGCTACGACAAGTGCAGCAAACCTTATACAAACGTAGATCTAGGAAGACCTACGTACACACATGAATCAAATACGACACACACAAATGACCACGGATCCAACAACGATCCACACACACACAAGCATGTAGTTTATAAGAAACACAAATCTGAAACTTAAAACACAATAAGGCACAGTTGAGAAAAACTCCTGATTTGGCTCTCCTTTGAATGTATGTTGTGGATTTTGAATGTGGCTTCAATCTCCACTTGATCGGAGCTTTAATCCGGGCTTACTTGGCTCTTCTTTTCCTTGGACAGCACTCTCTTGATCTCCCTTGGATCTCTCTTGACTCCCCTTAGATCGTTCTTGAAGGATGATGAAAGATTCTTGCTCAATTGAAGTTGTAGCTTGATTCTCTATGCAACTTCCAGTTGGGGATCGATTGGAAACTTGTTTGCAGCTTGTTCCATTCACATTCACACTCAAAACATGGTGGAAGAAGCCCTGGAGCTGCTGCCTGCGACCTGCACACATAAGGATAGAGAGGAATTCAAAATTTCAGATCTAGCTTGGTCCCCTTAGGGTTTACAACCCAATAAGAAGTATTTATGCCTCTAGGACGGTCAAGAGACAGCCCTGGGACAAGATCCACATATCCAAGAGTGATTTGGGGCTTTTAGATCGGATTGGGAGGACTTTTGGCGCACTTAAACGAAGGTCAAATTTGACGGCACTGCCCCGTACCGGAAAGGGTCGACCCTTGGGGTCGACCCTCGGGCAAACAGAACCCCAACACAACCATTTTCATGTCCTATTTTACAGGGGTCGTGTAACGACCATCAATTTGGGCACTGGCCCAATTGAGAATAATTCGGGCCCATGAACTCAGTGAGCTAGAAATCTGGACAGATTATTGAAGGATCCTTAGGAAATTGGTAACTTACTATAAGGAGATCAGAATTAGGTAAAACTAAAGCCCATGCAATGATCATTAGGTAAGGAACAACTTTGATGAAGAGTGTAACTTCTGAAAAGTAGGCATAATAGGAGATAAGAAGGAGTTATGATAATGGGCCGAAATAGTTACAGAAAACACAATCACCCGTTAAAATAAAGATATCTTGATCCACAGTCAACCAAATAGAATGAAACTAGGCTCATTAGAAAGCTTGGGCCCTTATCCCAAACTCTTTTGTTGACATAGAAACCCAATTCGCACTAGAACCCAAGGTTCTTAGCCCATTTGCTGCCAGCCATCACGAAGAGGTGTGACTCTTAGGAGAACTCGGATGTAATTAATGGAAAATTCATAACTTCATCTATGGTTAATGAAATGACCTGAAACTAAGGCCATAATTCCAAGTAAGATGTTAGATACAACTTTTATGTTGAGGTCAAGGTCAAATACTGCTTGGATACTGGAGCTATACCCAGATTACCTCGGGCTACCGAAAGGTCGCCACTGGAATGAGGGAGAATAAATGATAATACTGTAAAAATCATAACTCGGGCTAGGAATGAGGAAATTTGATGAAACCACCTCTGAAAGTTATATCTATAAGTCCTCATGATTTCATCTGAAGACACCCTAACCCAAATCCCAACCGAAAAATGCGCCCACTCGCATTTATGATCAGGTAGATGAAGGGTCGCGACTAGAACACGGGAAATGAATGTTAATGTTGCGAAAATCATAACTCATGCTAGGATTGATGAACTTCGATGAAACCACCACCAAAATTTATATCCAGAAGTCTAATTGATTTCATCTGAAGACACCCTAACCCAAATCCTAACAGAAAAATGCGACCACTCGCATTTATGATCAGGTATACGAAGGGTCGCAACCGAAAACATAGGAAATGAATGTTAAAATTGCAAAAATCATAACTCATGCTAGGATTAATGAACGTCGATGAAACCATGACCCAAAGTTAGATTAAGAAGTCTTCTTGATTTCAAATGAAGACGTCCCAACCTAATTCCTAACATAAAAGCGTGCCCACTAGCATTTATGACCGGTGGTCATAAGGTCACACCTGTTCAACCCGAAGGGATGCTTAGCATTAACCCCTCTTTAAGCCAGCGACCTGGGAGCTGGGCTGAACCTTGCTGGATGTGGGACAGGCCTTGGGAGGCTTAAAACCTTAATAAAGAAGTGGGTTCCTGGGGTGATCAGCCTTTAGCAACACCTATCCTAAAACTACCACCATCTATGGTTTCTCTCGGGTAAGGAAGAGAAGTGAGGAACCTTGGCATTTCGTAAAGGGAGAACCTGCAGTGAAGTCTTGGGTGGATATGGGGTGTGGAGCTCATCCCCGGATCGGAAGGAAAAGCTTTGGGGGGATCTAGGGTGTGGATTTCATCCCCGGATCGTCAGTTTACCATCTCAAAGGTAGGCACCTAACCTCAAACTTTAGGGGTCGATGATGTATTAGAATGGTTTTGAAACAAATTTTTTCTACACTCTAAAAGAGGGATTAAGGGCATATGGGGACCACCATCATGTTCATTCTGATTCTGTCATTCGTGAAGTTCTCTTGGGTTTCATAAGTCCCCACAGCCCCTAGGAAAAAGGGGTCTGTGCATTTTTGTAAGGTCTGTCCACTCTTGTCCATACGTAGGTAAAAAGGGATCCATACATGTTTTAAGTAAAGTCCGTGCATGATTTAGTAAAGAAGGTCCATACATGTTTTAAGTAAAGTCCGTGCATGATTTAGTAAAGAAGGTCCATGCATGTTTCAAGTGAAGTCCATGCATGATTTAGTGAAGAAGGTACGTGCATGTTTTGAGGAAAGTCTGTACGAGTTTGCATTAGCCATGGGAAGGTCCATGCATGTTTTAAAGTAAAGTCTATGCATGATTTAGTGAATAAGGTCCATGCATGTTTTAAGTAAAGTCTGTGCATGATTTAGTGGATAAGGTCTGTGCATGTTTTGAGTAAAGTCTGTGCAAGTTTGCATTAGCCATGGGAAGGTCCATGCTTGTTTTAAGTAAAGTTTGTGCATTATTTAGTGAATAAAGTCCGTGCATGTTTTGAGTAAAGTCTGTGCAAGTTTGCATTAGCCATGGGAAGGTCCATGCTTGTTTTAAGTGAAGTCTATGCATATTTTGTAAAGTCTGTGCATGTATTATAGTAAAGTCTGTGCAGATTTTATAGTAAAGTCTGTGCAGGTTCTAGTAATGGTAAGGTCTGTGCATGTTCTAGTGAAGTCGGTGTAGGTTTAGTTCAAAACATAAGCAAGGTCTGTGCAAGTTTCAGTAAAGTATGTGCCTATTTGTAAAGTCTGTGCATGTTTTAAAGTAAAGTCTATGCATTATTTATAAAGTCTATGCACTTCTTGTCCATGCATAGGTAAAAGAGGTATGTGCATGTTTTGTAAAGTCTGTGCGTGTTTTATAGTAAAGTCTGTGCATGTTCTAGTAAAGTCAGTGTAGGTTTAGTTCAAAACATAAGTAGAGTCTGTGCATGTTTCAGTATGGTCTGTGCATGTTCTGCACAGACCCAATTTTTAGAAACTAAGAAAAAGAGAATTTTTAGGGGGCATATTAATTCATAAAAATTTGAAAAATTATGAAATGATAGATGGATAAGTTATTAACCCACTGTAAAAGTTTCATGTACCCAGAAATTCTATACTTTTAGATATAAATCAATTTTGTGCATATGTAGCATAGAAGGATAAACATGTTCCTTTTATATAGTAATCTGATCATGCATTATTCTGCACCAGTCAGCACATAAGTATGTTTTGCCCACTTAAACTATTGGAAGCATGCATGTTATGATAAAGTACCATACTAGTATTTATACAATGTGTATGAATGCGAATATGATGTAAATGATATGAATGGAAACAACAGTCTTCTATGAGATAGGACTTCGGTCCCTGTGGGGGGACGGCCCTGGAATAAAATCTTATTGATTCGGTCTTCGGTCCCCGTGGGGGGCGGCCTTTGTGATGTGGTGTTATGTAATGCCACAGGCCACCAAGAATCTAGGTGGTTTAAAATCCTATTGATTCAGTCTTCGGTCCTCATGGGGGGCGGCCCTTGTGATGTGGCGTTACGCCTCGGGGCCACAAGAATCTAGGTGGGAGTTCACTCCCGAGTCTGCGCAGTACTCTTTCGTTCGTTCGTTGTGTGTGTGGGCCTCCTATGATTGTGGCAGCTGTTTGTTTCCATGAATGACAAAATGTGTAAATGTGGAAGTTAAAATTTGAAAATATGGAAACGTGAAAATGGGATACTATGTCTGGTCCTGCTGCATGCATGGGTACGTATATGATAGTTAAAATGTGTATTTCCCTCATGTGAGTTATTTTCAGCAGATGGTAATGAACGGATTATGCTATTGTTAACATCTAGAATATGTCTATGAAATGACTATATAGATGCGAGTTAACCCCAGTTTGTTTAGGCTGCCTACTGAGCGTCACACTCACCCCTTTGTGACACACGTGTTTTTTTCAGGAGACATAGAGCAGGAGGTTGAGTTGGAGGCTGCTGCTGAGGAGTAGTACTATTGCATAGTTTGTCTGAGTATGCTATGGATGGGACTCTCTCTTATATGTATGATTTTGGGGTGGTGAGCTTATGTGGGCTCAGGTTTATTTTGGAACAATGGCCATGTACTCTTCTCTGGAAATTATGAATGGTTGAGATGATATTTACATTTTTGTAACTGTGGTTTCTCTCTCTCTCATGCGAATGTATGCATGTTTATATCTTGTGCTTCCGTGATACGTACGAAGTAATGTCTCGAGGTCCGATAGAAAAAAAAATGCCATAAATCTGGCAGTCGGATCTCGGGGCGTTACAGAGTGGTATCAGAGCACGAGAGACAAACCATGGCTACAACCATTCTAATTGCCCGAGTAGTAGTAGAAGAGGTAGGCTAGAGTGAAAAAAGGGGTAGACTATATTTAGAACCATTTCAAACAGACAAACCCTCATAGGTAATAACTGAAATCATAAGTATTTTAGGGACATATTAAGATAGGTTCTAATGAATACCTATGTATAGGTCCACTAAGGAGCAGATGGGCAAGAGGCCTAGGCAGGCAGAAGGAAGGCAGGACAAGGAAAAAGTGGCACGTCAGGAGCTGGTACCAAGGATCAGGCTGGGGGTTCCATTATGTGTCCATTGTAAATGCACCCATCCGGGGCAGGAGTGCCGGAAGACAAATGGCAAGTGCTATGTATGCGGCGAGGCCAGACATTTTGCGAGGAATTGCCCAACGAGGGTTAAGCAAAAGCCAGTACCGCAAAAGGAGAAGATTCAGTACATAGGGCGAGTTCATGCACAAATGCAAGAAGAGGCAAACAATACCCCTACCACAGCTGAAGGTACACTTCTTGTGGATAATATTTATGCAAGGGTTTTGATCGACCCCCGGGGAGGGCTACACACACACTTATATCCACTAGTTTTGCTAAGCAACCGAAGAACAGACCCCAAGTCCACACCAAGCTTGCGATTCCTACTATAGAGGTCAGAATTAATGGAAGGATAGTACGGGGGGGAGCGTACCTCCTAGATATGGCCTAGCGTGTCTCCATAGAGAGAGAACCCTGAAACTGACCTCCCAAGAGGCATGGTAAGAAATGAACAAACCTGCCTAACGTAGTTGCAGCGAAGAGGACTGTCCCGGACACCATCAAGGTCTAGGTAAGATATTTGTCAGCCTTAGACTTCAAGAAACTAATACCTAGGATCGTACTTTTCCTATCTCTGACACACTTAATGCCTACTAGATATCTAGTTATGTTGATGACATGGATTCTTGGCAAAAATACTCATTGAATACCTTAAACTGATGACCCTACTCCTCAACTGGTTGCAAGATGCTTATTGAAGCTTATAAGGGGGTTCTGTTGTGGCTCATAGTGATAATTCTGTCATGAAAGATAACGTCATTCAGCATTGACCGACAGTCTAGCTTCCCCACCAATTGCATCAATGGGTTGCCCTGTGTCTCACCAAGTTAGTCTTGAAGTCCTGAGTTGCATGCGGTATGAAACCGTTCCCTCATTTTTAAGATTGTTGGGTGGGTAGGCTTTAACATGGAGTTAAAGGCTTTTGTAAAGCTCAGACATTTCACTTCATATGTTTAAGAAAAATTGAAGGGGGACCATGTGCTCCTAAAGGTGTCTCTCCATGGGAGTCTTGCGATTCGGGGAGAAGGGCAAGCTTGGTTCTAGATATATCGGGCTTTTCGAGATTTTGCAAAAGGCTGGCCAGGTGGTTTATCGACTTGCACTTCCGCCTGCCCTGTCACATGTGCATCCGGTCTTTCACGTCTCTATGCCTAGGAAGCATGTCCCAGATGTCTCACATGTTATAAAGTATGAGCCCCTGGAGGTTCGAGCAGATATGTCTTATGCGGAGCAGCCCAGTGAGATCATAGACAGGAAGGAATAGGTACTAAGGAATAAAACCATCCGGCTGGTGAAGGTTTTATGGAGGACTTCTCATTCCGAGGAAGCAACATGTGAGCCGGAGGACAAGATGTGCCAGGAATACCCTCAACTATTCGGCGAGTAATTTCTCTTAAGAGGAAACTTCTGGAGTTAATTTTGAGGATGAAATTTTTTTTTTAGGGGGAGAGGATGTAACGACCATCAATTTGGGCACTGGCCCAATTGAGAATAATTCGGGCCCATGAACTCAATGAGCTAGAAATCTGGACAGATTATTGAAGGATCCTTAGGAAATTGGTAACTTACTATAAGGAGATCAAAATTAGGTGAAACTAAAGCCCATGCAATGACCATTAGGTAAGGAACAACTTTGATGAAGAGTGTAACTTCTGAAAAGTAGGCCTAATAGGAGATAAGAAGAGTTATGATAATGGGCCGAAATAGTTATAGAAAACACAATCACCCGTTAAAATAAAGATATCTTGATCCACAGTCAACCAAATGGGATGAAACTAGGCTCATTAGAAAGCTTGGGCCCTTATCCCAAACTCTTATGTTTACATAGAAACCCAATTCGTACTAGAACCCAAGGTTCTTAGCCCATTTGCTGCCAGCCGTCACGAAGAGGTGTGACTGTTAGGAGAACTCGGATGTAATTAATGGGAAATTCATAACTTCATCTGTGGTTAATGAAATGACCTGAAACTAATGCCATAATTCCAAGTGAGATGTTAGCTACAACTTCTATGTTGAGGTCAAGGTCAAATACTGCCTGGATACTGGAGCTATACCCAGATTACCTCGGGCTACCGAAAGGTCGCCACTGGAATGAGGGAGAATAAATGATAATATTGTAAAAATCATAACTCGGGCTAGGAATGAGGAACTTTGATGAAACCAGCTCTGAAAGTTATATCTATAAGTCCTAATGATTTCATCTGAAGACAACCTAACCCAAATCCCAACAAGAAAATGCGCCCACTCGCATTTATGATCAGGTAGACGAAGGGTCGCGACTGGAACATGGGAAATGAATGCTAATGTTGCGAAAATCATAACTCATACTAGGATTGACGAACTTCGATGAAACCACCACCAAAATTTAGATCCAGAAGTCTAATTGATTTCATCTGAAGACACCCTAACCCAAAGCCTAAGAGAAAAATGCGCCCACTCGCATTTATGATCAGGTATACGAAGGGTCGCAACCGAAAACACGGGAAATGAATGTTAATATTGAAAAAATCATAACTCATGCTAGGATTGATGAAAGTCGATGAAACCATGACCCAAAGTTAGATTAAGAACTCTTCTTGATTTCATATGAAGATGTCGCAACCTAATTCTCAATAGACAAGCGTGCCCACTAGCATTTATGACCGGCGGTCATAAGGTCACACATGTTCAACCCGAAGGGATGCTTAGCATTAACCCCTCTTTAAGCCAGCGACCTGGGAGCTGGGCTGAACCTTGCTGGACGTGGGACAGGCCTTGGGAGGCTTAAAACCTATATAAAGAAGTGGGTTCCTGGGGTGATCAGCCTTTAGCAACACCTATCCTCAAACACCCACCATCTATGGTTTCTCTCGGGTAAGGAAGAGAAGTGAGGAACCTTGGCATTTCGTAAAGGGAGAACCTGCAGTGAAGTCTTGGGTGGATCTGGGGTGTGGAGCACATCCCAGATCGGAAGGAAAAGCTTTGGGGGGGATCTGGGGTGTGGATTTCATCCCCGGATCGTCAGTTTACCATCTCAAAGGTAGCACCTAACCTCAAACTTTAGGGGTCGATGATGTATTAGAATGGTTTTGAAACAAATTTTTTCTACACTCTAAAAGAGGGATTAAGGGCATATGGGGACCACCATCATGTTCATTCTGATTCTGTCATTCGTTAAGTTCTCTTGGGTTTCATAAGTCCCCACAGCCCCTAGGAAAAAGGGGTCTGTGCATTTTTGTAAGGTCTGTCCACTCTTGTCCATACGTAGGTAAAAAGGGATCCATACATGTTTTAAGTAAAGCCCGTGCATGATTTAGTAAAGAAGGTCCATACATGTTTTAAGTAAAGTCCGTGCATGATTTAGTAAAGAAGGTCCATGCATGTTTCAAGTGAAGTCTATGCATGATTTAGTGAAGAAGGTACGTGCATGTTTTGAGGAAAGTCTGTACGAGTTTGCATTAGCCATGGGAAGGTCCATGCATGTTTTTAAGTAAAGTCTATGCATGATTTAGTGAATAAGGTCCATGCATGTTTTAAGTAAAGTCTGTGCATGATTTAGTGAATATGGTCCGTGCATGTTTTGAGTAAAATTTGTGCAAGTTTGCATTAACAATGGGAAGGTCCATACTGGTTTTAAGTAAAGTCTGTACATGATTTAGTGAATAAGGTCCGTGCATGTTTTGAGTAAAGTCTGTGCAAGTTTGCATTAGCCATGGGAAGGTCCATGAATGTTTTAAGTGAAGTCTGTGCATATTTTGTAAAGTCTGTGCATGTATTATAGTAAAGTCTATGCAGATTTTATAGTAAAGTCTGTGCAGGTTCTAGTAATGGTAAGGTCTGTGCATGTTTCGTGAAGTCTGTGCATGTTATAGTGAAGTCGGTGCAGGTTTAGTTCAAAACATAAGCAAGGTCTGTGCAAGTTTCAGTAAAGTATGTGCCTATTTGTAAAGTCTGTGCATGTTTTAAAGTAAAGTCTATGCATTATTTATAAAGTCTATGCACTTCTTGTCCATGCATAGGTAAAAGAGGTATGTGCATGTTTTGTAAAGTCTGTGCGTGTTTTATAGTAAAGTCTGTGCATGTTCTAGTGAAGTCAGTGCAGGTTTAGTTCAAAACATAAGTAGAGTCTGTGCATGTTTCAGTATGGTCTGTGCATGTTCTGCACAGACCCAATTTTAGAAACTAAGAAAAAGAGAATTTTTAGGGGGCATATTAATTCATAAAAATCTGAAAAATTATGAAATGATAGATGGATAAGTTATTAACCCATTGTAATAGTTTCATGTACCCAGAAATTCTGTACTTTCAGAAATAAATCAATTTTTGTGCATATGTAGCATAGAAGGATAAACTTGTTCCTTTTATATAGTAATCTGATCATGCATTATTCGACACCAGTCAGCACATAAGTATGTTTTGCCCACTTAAACTATTGGAAGCATGCATGTTATGATAAAGTACCATACTAGTATTTATACAATGTGTATGAATGAGAATATGATGTAAATGATATGAATGGAAACAACAGTCTTCGATGAGATAGGACTTCGGTCCCTGTGGGGGGACGGCCCTGGAATAAAATCCTATTGATTCAGTCTTCAGTCCCCGTGGGGGGCGGACTTTGTGATGTGGTGTTACGTATTGCCACGAGGCCACCAAGAATCTAGGTGGTTTAAAATCCTATTGATTCAATCTTCGATCCTCGTGGGGGGCGGCCCTTGTGATGTGGCGTTACGCCTCGGGGCCACAAGAATCTAGGTGGGAGTTCACTCCCGGGTCTGCGCAGTACTCTTTCGTTCGTTCGTTGTGTGTGTGGGCCTCCTATGATTGTGGCAGCTGTTTGTTTCCATGAATGACAAAATGTGTAAATGTGGAATGTGAAAATTTAAAATATGGAAACGTGAAAATGGGGTACTATGTCTGGTCCTGCTGCATGCATGGGTACGTATATGATAGTTAAAATGTGTATTTCCCTCATGTGAGTTATTTTCAGCAGATGGTAATGAACGGATTATGCTATTGTTAACATCTAGAATATGTCTATGAAATGGCTATATAGATGCGAGTTAACCCCAGTTTGTTTAGGCTGCCTACTGAGCGTCACACTCACCCCTTTGTGACACACGTGTTTTTTTCAGGAGACAGAGAGCAGGAGGTTGAGTTGGAGGCTGCAGCTGAGGAGTAGTACTATTGCATAGTTTGTCTGGGTATGCTATGGATGGGACTCTCTCTTATATGTATGATTTTGGGGTGGTGAGCTTATGTGGGCTCAGGTTTATTTTGGAATAATGGCCATGTACTCTTCTCTGGAAATTATGAATGGTTGAGATGATATTTACATTTTTGTAACTGTGGTTTCTCTCTCTTTCATGTGAATGTATGCATGTTTATATCTTGTGCTTCCGTGATACGTACGAAGTAATGTCTCGGGGTCCGATAGGAAAAAAAATGTCATAAATCTGGCAGTCGGATCTCGGGGCGTTACAGGTCGACCCCAGGGGTCGACCCTCGGGCTAACAGAACCCAAACAGAACCATGTTTTGGTTCTGGTTTACAGTGGTCGACCCTTGGGGTCGACCCTTTCAGGCAGGGTGCATAAAACTGATTCTGTTTTGAATAGAACCTAAGAGGGTCGACCCCCTGGGTCGACCCCTTCTTGTTTGGGTCTGAAAAATAGCTAAAACCTCTATCAAATCAATGGAAAATAATTGATTAAATATTACCATAATCCCATGAAGATCAACCATAATTTTTCATCCTGAAAAATATGATAAAGCAAGAGGTTAGATCAAAATCAAAATATATGGGTCATGCATTATCATATAAAGCTAGTTTTGAGACCGAGACCCAAATGACATGAAGTATGATTATGAAAGCATTAGCATGAGACGCATAGATGCTTTGAAAACATTTTCATCTTAAGAACCTCCTCAAGAATATGCATAAGACACTTTGAAACCATTAAGTCTTTAACTATCGAATGAAGTCAATTGAGAGAACGACTAATGAATCACTCTCAATCTAGGCACATAGAAATTCATTTTCAGCTCATGGATACTTACCATGGATTCAAGGGTAGCCAATACAAATCAATAAAACCTCATATGAGTTCCAACTTCAGTCCAAAGCAACATGTATCCAATCATCATTGAGTCATGGTTTTGTATGAGTGAGAGGAAGATGATGGATCCTTTCAACAAAGATAAACAGTGAAGTGGAGATGATTTTACATAATGATAAGCAACCAATTCATATCAACGAATACTCAATGAATCTACATTAGTATGGGCAAAAAGAATAAGAACATTAGTCTTAACATTCCCACACTAAAACATGCATGAAGGCGCATGCATTCTAGCCTAGTAGCAGTACCTACAAAGCAAGATATCAACATGTGAGTTCGTTTGTCATGACGACGAGTTCATTTATGATGAAGACATTTTCCATATATCACTCACACATCAAAAACATTATCATCACACATGAAGTTTAGTTATCATCAAAACCACAGCTCAACAATCTCCCCCTTTTTGATGATGACAAACTTAGTGATGAATGATGACAACCTTAGTGATGATAGCAAACTCCCCCATGATGGCAAATGAAATGATTTTTCTCCCCATGTCACAGGCAATCATGAATCATGAATCACATGAAATCTTTCTCCCCCTTTGACATTAGCAAAAAGCGGGGTAAGGCCAATCATTCTCCCTCAAGAACATGATCAAAAGGAGGGGAAGAAATAAAGGAGGTACAAATTGTAGCATGATAAATGAGCAAGGAACAATAACCAACATTTGAAATGTTCCCTGATGAAGCATGAGCAAAGTATAAATAAGGGACCAAATCATATTCTTGTTGATTGATATGTTTGCAGAACTTTATTAGGTTTGTGATACCAGTGGTTGACAAGAGAGGACACCAATTGTTGATTACTTGGATGTGCCAAGATGAGTAGAGCTGATTCTGATCTTTCTCCCCATTAGCCATGCAAAGCCTAAAATTTCTTGAGCAAGTGAATAACATGGGAAGTCCACTCAATTTTTGGTTTTCAATATATTCCAGATTTTTAATTTTTGATTTGTGGTTTGAAATACATGAGATGCAACTTATGCATGTGATGGCATGTAAGATGCATGCACAAGCGAACAAATAGATACGTATATATACTTGCAACACAGCTCCCCCGTACTTAATTAAGAGGGGATGGGTATAGGAAAGATGCAAGAGAGTCATGACAACTGGAATGCACATGTGTAGCACATGGGAGATTGTGCAATCATATAGGAGATTAATGCAATTGCTAATGCAGTCAATCAACTTTCTGAATACATATTAAATCAAATTTTCAGATGTGTAAGTGAGTAACATGAAAAATGATAGTCTCAATATGGATATTTAGATTTTCAGATCAACACAGGGAGACATTTTACAGATTGCACTTCAATTTTGAGAACATAGTATTGGAGGCTTCGCTCTACCTCAATAATTTTGCACAGATAATCAGAATTTTTCTAAGAATGATCAAGTTCAAATAATTCTTTTTTACACGAGTAGACGCATGGAGTTCATGCCAGAATTCCCGATTACTCAGAATACTGAACCATTTCACCTCACTTTGAACAGAGGTACTAGTCAACACTATTCAGATATGAACCACATCACGTCTCAGGTGACATGTGCCCAGTTTACTCAGTGAGACCGAGCATTGCTATGCCGTTCATTTTTATTTCATATTTTTCAACAAAGATAGGTATGCAGCTTTTTCCTCAACTGTCTCTTCAACATACATGCAGCAAGTTTAACATCTTGAGAGTGTTGAAAAGAAATTAATATATCCTTATCTTTAACACTCATTTTCACATTTTGTGCATGAAGTGTGCGAATTTGATCCAGCATGTATACCGAAAATATCATGAATACATAATAATATAACTCCCCCTAAATAGATGCACTTTTACTCCGCTAGAGTGTACAATATGAAGCACACCGATAATGACTCAATTACAACATTATTTATCAAGAAGACATAAGGTCATAGAAATTGTAAGGATGGGGGTGAATAGCATATAATAACACACAAGCACACATTAAGAGTTTATGCAAATGTACTATGACATGCATGCGAGCAATGTGATGTCAATTTGATACCAATTGAATGGATAATTTGATACCAATTGAATTGATGCCAACAGAATGAACTAAGTGCGACTAATGCATGAGTTCTAATGCAATGCAGAAATTAACATGGGTGCAAAGTGTGTGTTTTTAGTTTTTCATTTGAGTGAACTAATGCACCTAATGCATTGGATTCTGATGCATGCAACCTATAACTATATGAGAATGAAAGACAGGATGCAAAAATAAGATTCGAGCTTTGATTTTCAAGCCAGTGTGACAGAAATCTTATTGAGATCATCCACATTCTATCCATGAATCAGTAAATATTTTTTATGACAAGACTTTTATGAATAAGGGTGCATAAATGATCAAACTTAAGCAATGCCACCCAAATTTCAGAATTGTTCAAAAATAGATTTTCAAAGGTCTTTCACAAGTTTTGAAATGAGAGTTCATCCAAAAGTCAAATGTATGGATCATTTAATCATAAACATATTTTCAATTTACACAACTCAGCTCAAGGATTCATTCACAAATCAATCAATCAAAAGCTAGTCAAGATCTGGTACGAGGCGGAGATTTTAGTCCAAAGACCCAACTCAACGCATAGGGAATGCTTTCAAGTGGGCATAATCCACTCTTTCACAAACACCATTTGATATACCAGATATGCAATTCAACTCAAGTGTGATGATGCAATTTAGATTGAGTGTCATTAAATAACCAACAACTTTATGCACATCTCTCAAGATTTTCATTTTGTTCAATCAATTAACTATGCTCATCACATCAAACTAGATTCAACCAATTTGTCACAACATGCTAGTAAATGACAACTCAAGTTTTTAGAATCAACACTTGTCATCTAAAGGTATCACCAAGTGATAAAAAGGCCATTGCATGAGTTGATAAGGATGAATTACCTTGGTTCAGGAGACAAGATTGGAAGCCTTCAATCACTAAGATCACCAACCTCATGGAGGTTGATATTTCAAATTTTGCTTTCTTACCTTTGCCTTGAGAATCCATTTTCTTCTAAGGCTTTCACCATGCCTTGGGTACTTGCTTTAGCACGTACAAGGACTTTCACCAACTTGTGCTTAAGTTGATTCTAGAGGTTGTTCAAGTTTTGGTATCCCATCTCCTTGTGGTAATTGAGAAGATTCTCATCATTTTTCATCCTTGCAAGGTGTTCCTTTAGTTGATGCAAGCTTGACTATGAATGGCCAGCATCACTTGGACTTGGGGAGTGTACTCTGCATCCAAAGATAAAAATAGATTTGATTTGTCAATTATGATTTAGATTTATTAACAATGGCATCACAAATTATTTTAACAACCAACATCCCCTAGATAGCTCAAGATGCAATGCATGACTCATGTGTGAACCTAAACATTAAGCTCATATGGTGAATGTGGTTGCTCCCCCTTAGTGTGTGTGCATGAATGCAAGATGTTTAGTAACAATCCAATGTCATATGCAGCCTTTTAAGTAAATGACTCATAGTATCAGGCGGAGATCTTAGATCCAAAGATCACCTCACGCATAGTGATAGTTTTCAGACAGGGTTAACCTGCCCTTCCACATGTCACCATTTGATATACTATGTAATCATGGATGATGAAGGTAGGAGGATTGCTATGCATTATGATATGAATTCACAATGTTCAACTTTTACATGATAGAGTATGAAAGTGTATGCAAACTCAATATATGTAGTGAAATCATACTTTGGTGAATATTCAAGCCCTTCTTTAAACAAATATGCTATATGACAAGTGATATATGCACAAATATGCAAACAACCATGAATTAAATGCATATATGGACATATGCAAGATTGCATGACTACATAACACAAAATCAGTTAAAATATGACACAATCACTACAGAAGGTAGGAGAGATATCACCTGATCTTCAAGTTCAGTTTTTGATTTTTCTTCTAACCTGACTTATACCACTTGACCCGTGTGCCTTACCTTCTTGATGAAAATAGATTTCATACTTTACATTCCCAAGGCACAGTTGTAAAACAAATTTCTCATTTGGCCTTCTTAGGTACCCAAACCATCTTGGGTCCTTGTGCGTTAGCAGCAACATGTGCATGTGATTTCTAATTTTTGACAACATTCAAATCATCATCTTTCATAGGAAAATAATCATACTTAACATTTCCAGATTTGACAAAGTGATGGGGGGGCATGTGGCATTACATTTTTCTTTCTCATTGGCTCTACTGGTTTGTGTATGTGAGTATGACGTGTTGAGTGAAAACTCATTTTCTTCATGAGTAACCAGCATTGTGACTTTGTGTGACCTTTTTTACCACAATGATTACAATGCATTGAAGATTTTATGGTGAATACTTTCTTTACATTTTTCAAACCAGCTTGATTTCTACATGCTTTCAAATCATCATTCTTCATAATGAAACAATCATGCATCATGTGTCCAAGTTTACCACAGTAAAGACATGAGACATTTCTTTTCTTAGATGTATGGAAGTTTACATGAATGTTTCTAGCATGGACATTCTGGACATCCACACTCTTTTTCAGATTTGATTGAGTTCTTGACATGGTGTGTTCATGGGAGTGAGATGTGAAGGTGCTGGGTGCACACGTGGTATGAACAAAAGAAGTGTGTAGCTTGCTCTCAAATTTCTTTTTGTTCACTGGATTAAAACCCAGCCATTCTCTTTGAAAGTTCACTTTCATTCCCAGCAATTTATCTAAGTTTTCTTGACCATTCACAAATTTAGACAATGAAGCATTCAAGTCAGAAATTTCTTTTTCAAGAGATGAAATGTGCAATTCAGAATTGGCAAGTTATTCTTCACAAGTGGAAAGACTAACATTCAATATGGCATTGGTAGTCTTGAGGCATTCTACTTCTTGCCTAAGCTCATCCATATTTTCACATTCTCTAACGACCACAGATTTCCCTTTTTCAAGACTCAGCAATCTTTCAGACATGGCATTGTTCAACTATTTCAATTCTTCATTTTCTTTTTCAAGTCTCTTATCATGAGCAAATTCAATTTGGCCAATGTCCATAAGACTCATTCTCTCTTTCTGCTCTTTATTTTCATTTCTCAAGGAAGAGATTTGATCTTTATGAATTTCAATGTCAAACGTGTAGCCATCAATCAATTCCTTAAGGTGTGAGCATTCTTTGCAAGAGGAATCACTTTTATTTTGACCAACATTCTTTTTCAATTTTTTGTTTTCAGATTTTAACTTCTTGTATTTTTCAGCAAGCTCATCATATGCATTCAACAGTTCTTCGTAGCTAAATTCATCTTCACAATCAGAGTCATAATTTACCTTTGAGCTTGATCCACTTTGCTGATCACTCCCTTGATCACTCGTGCTCGCTACAAGACATTTATCTTTGTGCTGTTCCTTGATGTCTGCTAATCCATCCAGTATTTCCTTTGCGGATCTGCAATGGGAGATAAAGGGAAAATAATTAGGATCAACTGCAGCGGTTAGCAACTTTAACACTAGATAATTTTGATCATATTTAAACTTGTAATCTGCGGTCCAGACAGATTTGTCTTTAGGTAACTCATAAGGACCATGTGAGATAAGCTTCCATAGCTTAGGATCATATGAGTTGACTAGACTGCACATCCTTCCTAACCACAAATCAAAATTACAGCCATCAAACACAGGTGGAGAAGTCAAAGTGTATATCATGGTAGTCATTGATCCGGATCACTCTAGATCGTTAGATCTATGAAATTAGAGCCTTAGCTTTGATACCAATTATTAGGTCCCACGATCAATGACACCCAAGAGGGGGGTGAATTGGGTGATTACAAATTTTAAGGAAACTCTTTCCCTTTTAACAAGTGTAATGAAACAACAATTAAAACATCAAATCTGTTGAACTGGCAAGTTAGATTACAACCTACACTAACCCCCACACTAGACGACAAGACGAATGCTGCATGGTGGAGTAAACTGCTTACAACAAGATTAAGGAAGTTAATTAAGCCAAGAAGTAGATTCTCTCAATCTCACCGTTCCCACACGATCATATAAAAGGATTCAACAATCAAACCAAGCCAACGCGCAAAGCAAACCACAATGCACAGGGATTTTAAGGTGGTTTGAGACCATGACGGGCTCCCTATGTCCACCCCTCACCAAACTAGGTGAGACTTCACTCGAGGATAAATCCCCAAACGGAGACGACGCTCCAACCACACACGCAGGACGACGCCTGCACACACACACGAGGACGTGTCCCAATGCACACACACACACGCACGGAGACGAAGTCTCCAACACGATCCAACAAGCGGATCAACAAAACGCACACACGCTACGACAAGTGCAGCAAACCTTATACACACGTAGATCTAGGAAGACCTACGCATACACATGAATCAAATACGACACACATAAATGACCACGGATCCAACAACGATCCACACACACACACAAGCATGTAGTTTATAAGAAACACAAATCTGAAACTTAAAACACAATAAGGCACAGTTGAGAAAAACTCCTGATTTGGCTCTCCTTTGAATGTATGTTGTTGATTTTGAATGTGGCTTCAATCTCCACTTGATCGGAGCTTTAATCCGGGCTTGCTTGACTCTTCTTTTCCTTGGACAGCACTCTCTTGATCTCCCTTGGATCTCTCTTGACTCCCCTTAGATCGTTCTTGAAGGATGATGAAAGATTCTTGCTCAATTGAAGTTGTAGCTTGATTCTCTATGCAACTTCCAGTTGGGGATCGATTAGAAACTTGTTTGCAGCTTGTTCCCTTAACATTCACGCTCAAAACATGGTGGAAGAAGCCCTGGAGCTGCTGCCTGCGACCTGCACACATAAGGATAGAGAGGAATTTGAAATTTCAGATCTAGCTTGGTCCCCTTAGGGTTTACAACCTAATAAGAAGTATTTATGCCTCTAGGATGGTCAAGAGATAGCCCTGGGATAAGATCCACATATCCTGGAGTGATTTGGGACTTTTGGACCGGATTGGGAGGACTTTTGGCGCACTTAAACGAAGGTCAAATTTGACGGCGCTGTCCCGTACCGGAAAGGGTCGACCCTTGGGGTCGACCCTCAGGCAAACAGAACACCAACAGAACCATTTTCATGTTCTGTTTTACAGGGGTCGACCCCAGGGGTCGACCCTCGGGCTAACAGAACCCAAACGGAACCAAGTTTTGGTTCTGGTTTACAGGGGTCGACCCTTCAAGTTTGGGTCTGAAAAATAGCTAAAACCTCTATCAAATCAATGAGAAATAATTGATTAAATATTACCATAATCCCATGATGATCAACCATGATTTTTCATCCTGAAAAATATGATAAAGCAAGAGGTTAGATCAAAATCAAAATATATGGGTCATGCATTATCATATGAAGCTAGTTTTGAGATCGAGACCCAAATGACATGAAGTATGATTATGAAAGCATTAGCATGAGACGCATAGATGCTTTGAAAACATTTTCATCTTAAGAACCTCCTCAAGAATATGCATAAGACACTTTGAAACCATTAAGTCTTTAACTATCGAATGAAGTCAATTGAGAGAACGACTAATGAATCACTCCCAATCTAGGCACATGGAAATTCATTTCCAGCTCATGGATACTTACCATGGATTCAAGGGTCGCCAATACAAATCAATCAAATCTCATATGAGTTCCAACTTCAGTCCAGAGCAACATGTATCCAATCATCATTGAGTCATGATTTTGTATGAGTGAGAGGAAGATGATGGATCCTTTCAACAAAGACAAACAGTGAAGTGGAGATGATTTTACATAATGACAAGCAACCAATTCATATCAACGAATACTCAATGAATCTACATTAGTATGGGCAAAAAGAACAAGAACATTAGTCTTAACATTCCCACACTAAAACATGCATGAAGGCGCATGCATTCTAGCCCAGTAGCAGTACCTGCAAAGCAAGATATCAACATGTGAGTTCGTTTGTCATGACGACGAGTTCATTTATGATGAAGACATTTTCCATAGATCACTCACACATCAAAACAATTATCATCACACATGAAGTTTAGTTATCATCAAAACCATAGCTCAACGCAACATTCAAGGGCATATTGGGCCGTCCCTACATCAAAGCCATGAACACTGTGCCATCTACCAACCATCAATGCCTGAAGTTCCCGTACAAGGGGCGGATTGTCAAGGTGTTTAGCATGCCCATCCTTCCTACGATGGATGCTATTACCACTTCCTTGCCCTCTGTTTGGCCGACCCACTGGCCCATTCCTTCATTGTTGGATATATGTGACCCTTGTCGCGCCCCATTAACATAAGAGAAGCCACTTCCCTCACTAATGCCACATCTCCCTCCCCGTTCTAAAGGATGGGAGATTATGATGAACATGGGCTATCAACCGGGCAAAGGCTTAGGGTCGCAGTCACAAGGGTGGCTGAAATGGGTGAAGAAGACAAGGTTAATCCTTAGAGCCGGCCTTGGTTTCGAAGGGCCAATTGAAGCAGACGGGAAACCCCTAGAGTGGTCCCTGTACTTGTGAACGACGTCATGGGAATGGAAGAAAAGCTCACAAGATGCAGAAAAGATATACCACGCGGGAAGTTGCTCCTATGGGTTTTAACAGAAAGGAAATATGCAGAATTATAACATAAGAAGCTACGGCGGGAAGTTACTCTCTGTGAGTACAGGAATGGAAATAAGGAAATGGAACTGCTGTAGGAAGTTATTCTCTGTGGGTTTTAATAGGAATGGAAATGATAGGAATGGAAATAAAGTAAAGGGAACCGCTACGGGAAGTTACTCTCCGTAGGATTTGACAGGAATGTAAATGATAGGAATGTAAATAAAGTAAAGGGAACTGCTGTGGGAAATTACTCTCCGCGGGATTTGACAGGAATGTAAATGACAAGAATGGAAATAAAGTAAAGGTAACCGCTGCGAGAAATTACTCTCCACGGGATTTGATAGGAATGTAAACGACAGGAATGGAAATAAAGTAAAGGTAACCGCTGCGGGAAGTTACTCAATAAAGGAAAGGAGAGAAATGGAAAATCACGCGTGAGTGAGTGTGTGTTGATTGTGTGATCGTCAGAGGTCAGAGACCTCAAATGAAAGAGTATGTGATCACGTTTATGTCTAAAAAAAGAGAGCGGGAGATTGCATGGGTTTTTTCTTCCTCTTCCCTTGGCCGGCCGATGAAGAGGGCTTTCTCCTGGTTACCCTTGCAAAAAATGAACAAACACCAAGTTAATTAGAACAAAAGTAGTGTAGTATCAATCCCTTGGGATGAAAGCAATGAAATCATGGACGGACACACACCTGGTTGGTGTTGTTTTAAACCACTTTTGGACGTAAAGGGTGGGAAAATGGCGTGATGAATGAAGATTTGTGTAGGAATGCACAAAACGGGGCTCTCTTAGGAAGAGAGATGCGGCAATGCAAGATGATGCATGCAACTAACTTGTAACGCCTGAGAATTATCTAAGAATTTTTCCAGGTTAAAAATATAATTCCTAAGCAATTTAAAAGGATTAATGGGCAATTAAGAAGAATTAAGGATTTATTATATCCATTTAAAGGCCCTATGATGGGACACGAGGTCGAGGAAGGACTTCAAACTGTCAGCCGGAGAGCAGGAAGGCGAGGTGACTAGAGAAGAGCAGAGGAGCTCGGTCGGGGCCTCACACCCATCCCCATCTCAGGGATGACACAGTCGCGCTCTTCAATTCATATCTACAGTGATGGCGGTTGCAAGCATTGCAGTTGGCACGGCGGTGGTGATGGACGACGATGGCAGTTGAACGGTGAAGGAGGAAGATCGTGGTGCTTCGATGGGGCTTCACACCCATCCTCTTCTCGAAGACGATGCACCGGAGCTTCACGGACGACCTCCATGGCGGGGCGAAGTGGGGTTCGGCCTCCCACCCGGGGTTCCAAAAATATGGAAGAACACTCATAGTCATAGCAAAACTGGTTTTTTCTTCATTCTATTACTTCAAATAAGGACTACAAGATTTTTTTTATAGACTTCACAAAGAAGATCAAAGGACAAACTCTAAGACTCTTTAATGCCTAGAAATATGAAAAGACACCTATGACTCATTATAACTCACTTAAAAATTCTAAGACTCTTTAATGCCTAGAAATATGAAAAGACACCTATGACTCATTATGACGGGGACATCTCCTACCACTCCACATTTTTCTGAGGGTCCCGTTGCTCATCGGCTATGCTTCATCTTGTTCGCCACATTTTTCTTAGTCATGGCATGTAATTTTTATACTTTCTTTGAGTCATAATTATGTAATTTTTCCTTTTATTTGAGTCAAGTACCTATGTTAATGAGTCATCTACCTAAGTTAAGTGTCATAGGGTTGATTAGTTTGGTTAATGGGCTGAATTATATGGGCTAGGCCCAGGGGCGCCCCCCTTCCCTTGGTTTCTTATCATTAGTCCAAAAAGTCAGGGACTTATTGTAAATTGTGGGTTTCCTATAAATAGGACCCCTTTCTCTCATTTGAAGCTAATGAATATTTGAAGAATTTCCAGATTTCAATCTTGTGTGTTCCCTTGGTGAGAAGCCAACCCATAGGGTAAGAAGCCCTTGGAGTAAGAAGCTCCCATATCCCTCTCTCTCTCTCTCTTGCGCCACTTTCTCTCTCCTCCCTTTCTCTCTCTAAAACCTACACACCCACCTCTCTCCTCTCTCCACCACATCACCCTCCACCTCATCTAGTGTCATTTCAACTCCCTAGAGAGCATTAAACACCCCACTAACTCCCACCACTCCCTAGGCACCCTTCCACTTACCAATACACCTGTTCAGCACCCCCAAGTGTCTCTCCATTCTCCCAAGCCTCCCTTCACATTTCCAAGGCACCTATTGACATTACCTAGGCCCCCTCCATCAAGGAAAATCCCCAACCCCAAGAATTGGTGCGCACCCACCTCCCTCTCCCCCATTCTCCCTAGTGTTTGCGCACCCCTCTCTCCCCATTCCCCTTCCCTCTCCCAATCGCACCAGATCCCCCACCCTGCTAGCTCTGCCCCCAGCAAATCATATCCCTCCTCCCTCACCCTGGTTTTACCCTCCCCTGGTCCCCTCTCAGCCAGACTTCACCCCTGACCCATCCCCTCCCTTGTTCCCCCTCTCATTCCCCCATCATCATCCTCAATCTCCACCTACCACCCAGGCAGATTCGCAGCAGCAGAGTACCAACAAGTTGCAGCACCACCCACGACCGTTCCACAAGGGTCAAAGTGGCCTACCATATACCAACGGTTTTGTCTCTCAGTCAGCTTCGCAGTAAGTGCTCATCCACCCTCAGATGACGCCGTAGTAGTCCGGAGGATTGATTCTCACTGACCTCCGCAAGTCATCTCTAGCAGACAACTGGGAGCTTAGTACAGAAGCCCTCATGGCCACCCTGGTGTGCGTTTTGGAACGCCCTTCGGAGGGGGGCATCTTCTGCAAGTCCTCTACCAGACCCAAGAAGCGGCACTCCGTTCGGATTCCAGAGCTGTGAGTTCCTAATTTCCTCCCTAGGGTGCACTGGTCAGTTCCCTCTTTAACTGACCTGATACCCTGTCACTGTTCGGGTCCTCGCCAT
>JAHNEJ010000200.1:0-83972 GCA_022559845.1 Amorphophallus konjac
AAGGCCAGCTGATGAGTGGTGGACCTCTTGATTAATTCAAGAATGGAGATTCTGGCTGGAGTGCGATCCAGGTGCTTTAACAGATCATACTGAGTTCCCGGCACTGAATCTTGTTCTTGCTCTTGCTCTTGTGGCCCCTGCACGGGCTCTAGCTCTCTCTGTGGGAAAACACGGTGGAACATCCGTCCACTACGGAGCGGCGCTACGCCTTGGCGCGCCTCTGTCGGGGCAACATTAGGGGGAGGGTTGGAAGAGGAGGAAGGAATGTCGGTAGCAGAGATCCTGCTAGGGGATACCAAAGGGGAATTCAATAAAAGGGGCGCCCCCGTAGGAGGCGTAGTGGCGGTGTTTAATAAAGATGCCCCCGCGGGAGGCATGGGAGGAGTATTTGAAGAAGGTGCCCTCGCCGGGGGCGTGACAGAAGAAAGGGATATCCGAATGCGAGGGGTATTGGCAGGTGGTGGAATAAGGAGAGATCGTGGCACAAAAGATGGTTGTGCTGGCGGTGGAGGAACTCTTGTCGGTGTAGGGGTGGTAGAGGGGGTAGCAGGTGCTGTCGGTGAGCGGAGTAGGAGTGGCCTGGAGGTTGCGGATGTAGGATTGGTGGTGGAAGGTGAAATGGCATGTTGCCGTGGTGGTAAGCGGTCAAGAAGAGAGCGAGCCGGCAAGGTCGCGGAATTGGTGGTGGTAGGTGGGTTGACGGGGCGTAAAAGAGAACGTCCTGATAGGAGATTAGAAGGAGAAGGAGGAACGCGCAAAAGGCGCGGAGTAGTTTGATTTTGGTTTGGATCATGGTGTAATGCCCCGACAGAGGCGTTTTCTTCGTGCCATCCCTGCCCTCTCTCCACCTCATAGAGAGACGTGACAGGGTTCACGTGTTGATTAGGAGCGTGCTCCGGCAATGGATTACGGACAATCCCCATATCCTGCTGGGGTGCTGGAGCTTGCTGTGGAGCTGGCTGTTGTTGATTTTGCTGTTGCCGATGCGGCCTTCTCTCTTTCATGGTGGCGATGACTTGTCTCATTTCATCCCAATTAATGCCACCCTGGTCATTCAAATCATAAATATGATCTCTGAAATGGAAACAACGATCAAGGTTGTGACCAGGGGCGCGGTGAAATGCACAGTAACGGGATGTGTCAACATTGTCGGGCCACACCGTTCTTTCTTTTGGTAGGACGAGCAGGTTGGCGGCCATCAAAGCATTAAAAATGTCAGGGAGACTCTCTGGGAGTGGTGGATAATGAGCCCTCTTGGGGCCTAGTGGTGGTCTCCGTTGTTGTTGGCTATAGTTGGAAGGTGGGGGAACCTGGTGGTATTGTGGTGGTGCTGAAGGGTCGGTGCGAGGCGCTTGGCTCGGTGAAGGAGCAAAAGAAGGTTGGGGTGTGAAGTGGCGCTGTGGAGCGGAGGTAACATGGGGGTTCTGCTGTGGAGGTGGCGGAGGTCGTGGGTTTGACTGGTGGTGGGGGTGACCAACTACGCCAACATGCTCGTTTGTGACAGTGCCCTCAGTCGTGGGCCCACTGTTGACATTTACATTCTTTTTAAACAGCCGAGGCTTCGGCTCAAACATGCCCATGATGGGCGAATCCTTCATTTGTGTTTGTATATAACGAGCTCTTTCATAGAGCTCTTCCATCGTTGTCAGCCGATTCATGGCCAAAATGTGCCGGAATTGAGGAGTTGCATTAGAAATGACCATTTTTACTTGCTCTTGTTCCGACAACGTGTCCTTCAATTTCTCGGCCATAGACCGCCACCTGTCAGCAAATATAATGAAGTCTTCATCGGGCTTCATTTTCTCAGCGACCAGATCTGTAACAGAAAGGGAAGGTCCCACCCGGTCTCTGTACTTTTGCAAGAATTTCCTTTGGATAACATCGAAGTTACCGGCATCAGCTGGCTCCAGAGAATAAAACCATTCGAGGGCGGGTCCCTCAAGAGATCTTCTGAATAAATAGGCCAGAGATGCCTTATTGTCTTGCCAGAAAGAAGTCTCATATCGGAAGTCCTTTAAATGAATGAAGGGGTTACCGGTCCCATTATATCGCCGGAAATTTGGCATTTCAGAAGGTGGTAAATGGAACACTGGCAACGTAGGAAGAGAAATTTCCGGAGTATTCTTAGTTGCCGTAACCTTCTTGAGCTGCTCCTCCATGCTGGCTAGCTTCTGAAGCAAAAGAGTGTTGGTATCGGGCTCGACTGGGGCCTGGTTTTGAATAAAAGAATGTGGCATAGGCGTTCGTAGAACCCGAGGAGGTTGGGAGGATTGATGCCTGACTGCTGAATAGCTCGCCTGCTGGGCCGGCATGGCCGCAGTAGGTGTTTGCGGACGAGAGGAGGGAGGATGCAAGACCGCCTGGTCATTAATGATTTGATGGCCACTCACGGCCGGAGGGGGGTTAGAAGAAGAAAGGATGGATTTCCCCTTTAAGGCGGCCTGAATGGCTTGCCGTTGGGAGTCGTCCAACTGGGAGAGAGCTTGGATCAAATCTGAGACATTAATGGATGGGGAAGGGTTCCCCGAAGTGTTGGAAGATGGAACTTGAGACGAAGGGTCCGCCTCATGGACAGTGGTATCGACCACATGAACTTGTGAGTAATGGGGGTGAGGAGGAAGGTAGTTCCCCTCATAATAAAAAGAATCCTGAGGAGGGTCCTCATATTGACCAAATATGTTCTCATTCTCATCATCATAGGAGTACCCGCGGTCTGACATGTTGATGGTTTTACCTGAACGGAGCTTCATTCTTAGGAAAGAGGATGTTCAATGAAGGAACCGTCACAAAATATACAATCCAAACAAGACAATCAAATCACTCAACTACGTTTATGCAAACAAGGTTGGCAAGAAACGCAAGATTTTAATGTTTGATGTTCGAATTTAGGGTGGATTATTTGTGAAGGTTCACTCTTTTGCCAAATGAGACCTAGTTTGATCCAAATGTAACCTCCGGGTCAACTAGGTTCTTCTCTCTTTTAACAACGTATAGGTTCTCTAAACTCCAGGTACTTCGAGGGTACAACCAGCCCGGCGTCCGTGAGGGAATCCACGGGTGCGGGGACTTATGGAGGTCTTGGAAAAGGGATTTCCAGTCCAAAGAGACGGAATGCTCAATGGAGGGTCGTCCCGATTCCAAGAAGGGTGTGTGGGTCCTAGGATAGAGAGAGGAGGTCTCTCAACCAAGCCAGCAAACCAAGATGATCCAAGCAATAATATAATGTCAAGACAAATGCTAAGCAATGAATAATAGCCAATCTGTGAAAAAGAACAGTAAAGACACGCCCTGGGAAAGGTCGTGTTCACAGGAAGAGGAAAGACACGCCCTGTGGCAGGTCGTGACTAAATGAAAACACGGCAGCGTGGCTGTCGTAAATTCTGTGAGGGGCTCACAGACCGTAGGAAAAACACGCCTTAGGGTTAGGCGTTTATAAATAAAGGACGCCTTCCAGTGAGGGCGTCAAAACTCAGAGGCACGTCCTGATGGAAGGCGCTGAAAATAAATAAAACGCCTCTGAGAGGGGCGTTAATTCTACAGACAGTATAATCAGCATGCAGCACACCGCAGTTATAGAAAAATACGCCCTGGAGATGGGCGTTAATTAATGAAACACGTCTCTGTAAGGGGCGCTAAATATCAGACGAGAAAATAATGAAGATCATGCAAGCAGATGCAATAAAGACACGCCCTTGAAGGGGGCGTTAATTCACGAAAACACGTCCCTGTGAGGGGCGTTAAATCAAAAGACGCCCTCGTCGAAGGCGTTAATAAGCAACAATTGACTGATCCGGGAAGTGTGCAGGGTGCACAATGGAAGATGCCGCAGGGGTACAAAGGAAAGGGTACCGAGGGTACCGAGGGGAAAGGGCACACGAGGGTGCCTAAAGGGAAAGGACACACGAGGGTGTCAATGGGAAAGGACACACGAGGGTGTCAAAAGGGAAAGGGCACACAAGGGTGCCAATGGAGATGGTAATCAACAAAGAAAACAGTGGATGTCCCACCGTGATCGCCAATTTGTAGATCTATTTAAAATCCACTTTTAAATATAAAAAAAAAAAAGAAAGAGAGAGAGTAATATAGATATGGTGAAAGCAATAAAATAGCACGAGGTGCTAAAAGGAGGAGTTTGTGATCGCCAGAGGGTTTACCTCAATAAAAAATAAGATCGCATGTACCTGGTGAAAGATGTGATGCGGGATAAATGTGGATCTCTTCCTCCAACTCCAATCGGCCGGCCGACGAAGTGGGTTTTCTTGATTGATTACCTTGTAAAAAAAAAGACAATAAAGACAAGTAAAAGAAAAGAGATCAGCCAAAGTGCAGTAGTATCAGTCAAAAACTAACATAAAAATAATGAAAAGACCTCAACATGCGCACCTTCTTTTTTTGTTTTCTTTTAAAACCCCTTAAGAAGACTTAAGGGAAGGGGAGTTTGATGATAAAAAATGCAACAAAACGTGAACAAGGAATAGAGATATAAAGGACAGAGGGATGATGGCATGAATAAAATAAAAATAAAATAGAAGAAAAGATGAGAACCCTGCTGTCCCTGGCGACAGTAAAGGGAAGAAACCAAACAGCGATGGATGAAGCACCGGATGTAGCTCAAAGGGATGCAGAGAGGGGAGGCAGCAAGGGATGAAGAAAGCTCCTGCCCGTGATAAAAGAAAACCTTCCTGAGCGCTCAATCCGCCGAATACTGAAGGTGCTTAACCTTCTGCACGATCGGTCAAGTTTTTAATTTATAATGCCTCAAACGGATGTGATCAAACCAAGGAAGGATAAGAACAGGCAATGAGGCATCCAGGGAAGGATCAAGATCGAGCAAGAGTCCAAAGACAGCAGGGAACTGTGAGGGATAGATTGAAAAAGGAAGGACTCTGGAGTAAAACACGCCTTAATACAGGGCGTCTTTTATGAATTGACGACCTTCACAAAGACGTCTTCTTGAAAAACGACCTAGGACAGGGCGTTTCTTCCTGGATTTAATTTTGGAAACGAAACCTTGCCTTGTTTGAAAGCTCAAATAACACGCCCGAGATATCGGCGTTAATTAAAATCACGCCCTGAGAGAAGGCGTTACTCATAAAAGGCCTTTTATTTTGAAAATAGATAATCCCAGAAATTAAGGGATAACACCAGGAATTCACGCCCTCACATACGGTCGTCCTTTCTTTGAAAACGCCCTACCACAGGTCGTTACTTTTAAAATTAACGCCCTTAATCAAGTCGTGAATCACAAAAATACAGGAAAAATGCAGAAAAACTCACAAAAATAGAAAAACTTCATGTTATAGGAATATTGAAGTCTACTTGGGGCATTTATATAATAACATGAGATTTGATCAACAAAACGTCAATTTTGGCGTGTCTACACCCGTGAGTGCTCCATTGTCACTTTCTACTTCCGAACTTTATTCGGAACCCTCTTATTTGGAGCCACCAAAGCGCGAGCCACCCGTGTTTCTAACGGGTATGCTTTTTATAGCCGAGCCACTTCTTAGTTGGCTCAAAGATGGCTTGGTCCCACTTCCTTACCCATCCATGGACCCCACCCTACCACTAGTGCCCGTCAACTCCTTCCATACCACATTCCGATCTAGTCACCATGTTGATACATTGGATGACCTTATTTTGGGTTTAGGTTGACAATGGAAGTTGACGCATATATTGGCCAGAGGCTTCGACCAACCCGCTAGTCGTCGCTTCACCCATCCGGCCATAGGGTCCATTATCTCCCCGTGCACCGTGGGTTGTGTAACGACCAGAGAATCCGATTACCGGGAAGGCCCGATAACCCGAGACTCGCACCGCCACCCACGAGTTCGAAGACTCGGAAGGGTTAGAAGGATGGTGTGGAAACTACGCAAGTATCACAAATAATTGTAGAAATTAAACAGTTATAATATTAAGCAGGAAATAAATTAGCATTTTACATGGTCCACAATAGAAAATAACAACAACAGTAGTCCACGACTAGTATAGAGACAAGAAAGAAAAGTACAGCTACACGGGACATACCCCGGCTCTGACCTCTGGGCACCCGCACCACGCTGCGCCCCAGACACGCTCCCTTGGGGCGGCGCCTCACCTGAAACACGGTGAAAACACGTAGGGAATGAGTCTCGGAACAAGACTCAGTAGGGATCCCTCGAACCCTACCTCGTAAAACGGGAAACCACTACGCTAGCGGTAGGAGAGTACCTCGGAAAGGAAAGCCCTGTACTCTACCAAAAAAAGGTCCTACGGCACGCAAATCGGCACACGTGCCACGGTGAGACAATCGAAACTCAACGGTCAACCCGACAAACCTGAAGGCCAAACACATGAGCTGACAGTCTGACACTCCGTACTCGACAAGAGTACCTTCCACTAGAAGCACACTCGGTAGCGTCCCCTGACGACTTACACCACACCGCAGGTGAACTGCCTGACGTGGTAGCGCCTACCAAAGGCACGAACACCGAACAAGTAACCACAAACAAGTGACTAGCTGGGGTCACGCCCGTCGATGTGGGTTCAACCACCCCCAACCACGTGTGCACACACAGACCATGCGCCCTAGGTCTGGTCCTCTGACCGGTTTTCCCCCGTAATCGGACTCTGGCTAACAACGAGTGGCCCGACAGAAACCAGTCTAAAACCGTCCTCAGGGTAAGCCCGTACACCACTCCCTGGTGCGACCGGTACCGCGTACTGGTAGGCTACGACTAGTGGAGGGTCACTGAAGGAGTAGACTCTCAAGTCAACAGAAAACAACGTCACAATCGTAGGTACGCGGAACGCTCCTTGTACCAACACCGTCACACGGCGACACAAGCCGAAATCACCATCTCCCGGGACCCCACGGCACCCTCACGTGTGGCCCCCACATGATGCCCCGCATCAGTCGGACCACGGGTCAGCACAGGGATCGAGACTCGCTCATCCGGGACTCGAATCGGCAAGGGATGGGAGATGCGGTCACCGGAGGACCGCCTCCTGTGGTAGCGGTCTGCCCTGGACCGCAACCACACAGTCGCGGTCCTCCTGGAACCGCGACCACCTTGGCGCAAGAAAAATGAATGCGGTCACCTGGTGACTGTGTTCACATAGTAGCGGTCTCCAGGAGATCGCGACTGGAAACCAACGGTCAAAAATGCCTCGGGGTCCGTGCCGGTCCCCACGGTGAACGCGGTCGCCCCCAGACCGCGACCAACAGTCGCGGTCTGTCGCAAGACCGCGTCCGCCCACCGACACTCTAAAGCCCCAACGGTTCAAAACCTGCTGAAAGCGGTCCCCGCCTGACCGCAACTAGTGAAAACGGTCACTGGTGGACCGCGATCATCTCGGAAAACCGAGAACGGCGGGAAACGGCCTAAAACACCATTCTACGCCCCAATCACCCCCGGGTGATGGGGAAACAAAAGGGGAACTCGTCCCCACGCCCTAGTGCATCGAATGATGCCCCCATAACTCCAAATGGCGCGGTAAAACTCTAGATCGGCACTCAAACCCCCAAAGCATGCATTTCTCGTCCCGAGCTCAAACGAACCCCTCTCGGCTCCCCGCCGGCCTAGAAATCACGGGAAAGGAAAGCACAGAGATAGAGGATCATCACCCTACCTCGGGGTTGTCCGAAACGTGGCGGATCGCTGCCGATCCTCAAGAATCGCTTGAAACTTCACAAACTCCCCACGCCCTCACCGAGCACCGAACACCGCCATGGTCACCACACCGCCGCCTATGTCACGACGTCGTCGCCTTGCCGCATCCGCAGCCGAAGGGGATGGCGCCGGGGCTAGCACCGGAAGAGGGGGGCCGGTCACGGTGGAAGTGCTCACGGGAGAGAAGGGAGGAAGAAGAAGAGAAAGGGAAAAGAAAAGAAATGGGAATATACAGAAAATCTGATTTTTTGGAAAAATACCAAAAAATAGAAAAATACGTTTCCGGAATCCTCGGAATGCACCGATCGCAATGGTACCACTCATGCCCAGGTGAACGACCCAGTCCACCCGCAGCGAGCTTCCGAAGAAAAAGCCGAAACATACACCGGAAATTGGAAAACACGCACGGAAAAGCCGCGGAACGCCTCCGGGCCTCCGAAATGACTCCGGATCGCGCCGATCCGAACACGAAAGATGTCCGAAACGAAATTTCGGACACAACAGAGCCGGACACTCCGAAAACTAGATCCGGGACCCAAAAAGAAGGATCCGAAAGGTCTGGGATATTACAGCCCTCCCCCCTTAAAGGAATTTCATCCTCGAAATTGAGAACAACCTAAGGGGAAAGAAGAGGAAGACTCACTCAAACAGGTACGGGAACTGCTGACGCATCTCGTCCTCACGCCCCCAAGAAGCCTCACCACCAGAGTGCCGCTGCCACACCACCTTTACCAAGGGGATGATCTTGTTCCGCAGGCGCTGCTCTCACCTATCCTCCACGCGGATCGAAAAACTCTGGGAGAGAGAGATCTGGAGTCACCTCAGGCCAAACAGAAATCTTGAGCACATGAGAGTCATTGGGCATATACTTCCGCAACATCGAGACGTGGAACACGTCATGCACCGACGCCAACTCAAGGGGTAACTGCAACCGGTAAGCAACCTCACCGATGCGCTCCAAGATCACAAAAGGACCAATGTAGCGGGGACTCAGCTTCCCACGCCGTCCAAAACGCATCACCCCCTTCATCGGAGAAACTCTCAAGAACACATGATCGCCCACGGCGAACTCGAGGGGCTGCCTCCTACGGTCAGCATAGCTCTTCTGCCGACTCTGGGCCGCCAACATGTTCTGACGAACCAAGTGCACAACGTCCACACATTGCTGCACCAACTCTGGTCCCGTCAAAACACGCTCACCCACCTCAAACCAATCAAGTGGAGTCCGACAAGGACGCCCATACAATGCCTCATAAGGAGCCATGCCGATGCTCGAATGATAGCTGTTGTTATAGGCAAACTCCACCAACGGTAGGTGGTGAATCCAACTCCCCTGCCACTCCAGGCAGCAGGATCTCAGCATGTCCTCCAAAGTCTGGATGGTCCTCTCAGACTGACCATCAGACTGAGGATGATACGCCGAGCTAAATGCCAACTCCGTGCCGAGAGCTCGCTGGAAACTCCTCCAGAATCCAGAAGTGAAGCGCGGATCCCGATCCGACACGATCGAAATGGGAATTCCATGCAACGGCACGATCCGCTCCACATAAAGACGAGCCAACTTGGACGCGCTCCAACTGACTTTGACCGGTAACAACCGCGTCACCTTCGTCAGTCGATCTACCAGCAACCAAATACTGTCCTGCCCACTCGGGGTCCTCGACAATCCCACCACGAAATCCATGGTCACGTGGTCCCACTTCCAAGCAGGAACAACCAAGGGCTGGAGAGTACCTCCCGGTCGCTGATGCTCCGCCTTCACCTGCTGACAGATCAGGCACCTGGCCACAAACTCGGTGACATCTCTCTTCATGCCAGGCCACCAGAACTGCCTTCGCAAGTTCCGATACATCTTCGTCGCACCCGGGTGTACGGTGTACCTGCTCCCATGAGCCTCACGTAACACCGCATGACGAACCTGCTCCTCCGCTGGGACGTACAGCCTGCCGCAAAACCTCGCAGCACCGTCCTGGCCGAGCTCCACATCAGCCATCGCCAGAATCCGGGGCAACTCAGGGTCCGCATGCTGAGCCTCTGTCACCTGACGATGGATAGCAAGAGTGACAGTCAGACTCACAAGCACCGCCAACCCTGGCTCTTGGGGAATCTTGAGCCTGAAAGATACTTCGGGCACTTGCTCCCAGAGCCTCCATTTCCTCAACATCAAGGCACTGACCGCAACCTTCCGACTCAAGGCATCGGCGACGACATTCATCCTGCCCGGCTGATAAGACAGGGTGAAGTCATAATCCTTCATGAACTCCATCCAACGCCTTTGCCTGAGGTTCAGGTCCCTCTGGGTAAACACATACCTCAAACTCTGATGGTCAGTGAACACCTCGAACTTCTCGCCGTACAGATAATGCCTCCAGATCTTCAGCGCGAAGATCACCGCCGCCAACTCAAGGTCATGGGTAGGGTAGTTCTCCTCGTGGGGCTTTAGCTGTCGAGATGCATAAGCCACCACTCTACCATGCTGCATCAACACAGCACCCAATCCAACGCCGGAAGCATCTGTACACACCACGAAACCTCCCGATCCAGAAGGCAAAACCAACACCGGAGCCGAGGTGAGCAATCTCTTCAGTTCCCTGAAGCTCTGCTCACACTCCTCAGGCCAGACGAAAGGCACATCCTTCCGCGTGAGTCTAGTCATCGGGGCCGCAATGTAAGAAAAATCCTGGATAAACTGACGATAATAACCTGCAAGCCCCAAGAAACTCCGGATCTCAGTCACCGACCTCGGCCTTGGCCACTGCATTACTGCCTCGACCTTGGCGGTGTCCACGAAAAATGCCATCACCAGAAATCACGTGCCCCAGAAAGTGCACTTCGCTGAGCCAAAACTCGCACTTGCTGAGCTTCGCATACAACCGGTGATCTCGCAACGTCTGCAGCACTACACCTAAGTGGTACGCGTGCTCCTCGGCAGACCGTGAATAAACAAGGATGTCATCCACGAAGATGACCAGGAACTGGTCCAAATACGGACGAAACACCCTCTGCATCAAGTCCATGAAGGCTGCAGGGGCATTGGTGAGTTCCGAACGGCATCACCAGAAACTCATAATGCCCGTACCTCGTACTGAATGCAGTCGTCTCCACATCGGACTCGTGAATTCTCAGCTGATAGTAACCGGACCGCAGATCAATCCGCGAGAACACTCGCGCAGACTGAAGCTGGTCGAAGAAATCATTAATCCGCGGCAACGGATACTTGTTCTTAATGGTCACTTCATTCAGCTGCCGGTAGTCAATGCATAGCCGCAGACTACCGTCCTTCTTCTTCACAAACAACACGGGCGCACCCCAAGGGGAAAAGCTATGATGAATGTACCCCTTGGCCAACAGTTCCTGCAACTGCGCCCTCAACTCCCTCAACTCAGCGGGGGCCATACGGTAGGGAGCCTTCGCCAAAGGTCCCGTACCAGGCACAACCTCGATCACAAAATCGATCTCCCGCTGGGGAGGCAACCCAGGCAATTCCTCGGGAAAAATGTCGGGAAACTCGCACACCACCGAAATGTCCTCGACATTCGGCTCCATCCGTTCAGTCACAACCACGGACGCGAGAAAACCCTGACAACCAGAATCAAGCAATCGACGAGCTCGAATAACAGAAATGAGGAATCGAGAAGAGGTGGAACGGATACCTTGGAAATAGAAGGTCCGCTTGCTCGGATGCTGGAAGTAGACCCTCTTCATTCCACAATCCACCACCGCTCCATGAATCTCGAGCCAGTCCATGCCTAGAATCACATCATAATCCCGAAGCTGCAACGCATACAACCTGCCTGGCATACTCCGCCCATCGATCCAAACCGGAACCTGATCGAAGCAATACGGAGTGACCATGAAATCACCCGAAGGCAACTCCACTGCCAAATCACAGGACAACTGGGTCACCGGCTCCTCGATGCTCAACGTGAAATCCTCCGAAATAAACGAATGAGACGCGCCAGAATCAAATAAAACCCGAGCCGCACAACCCAAAATCTGAACGGTACCTTCCACGAGCTGTGACGCCACTGCCTCTGCCCTCGTCAGGTGCGTGATCTGGCCCCGAGCTCTCTGCCTGCCTCCCACACTAGCTGACCTGGGTAGCGGCAGATACTGTCCCTGCTGCTGCCTCTGCTGCTGGGGAACCTGCTGCTGAGGAACCTGCTGCTGCGGCGGCCTCTAAGGATAGTCACGCGCCATATGCCCTGGCTGGTCACACCGAAAACAGATGATCGGCACCGTGCACTGCCTGCCTGGGTGAAACCCACTACACCGTGGACATGGTCCTCGCGACCCACCCACTGATCCCTGACGCTGCAAGGGGTTCGGATGATGTACACTGCCCGATGAAGCTTGCCCCTGATCCTTGGACTTCTTCTTCCGGAAACTCTTCCGAAGAACTTCTTGACCTTCGTGCCAAAGACGCAGATCCTGTTACCGACGATGCCGAAGCCGGCGCTCCCGAACCACCCGACGCATGCTGGAAGGAACCCGGCTGCTGGGTAGCCGACTGCTGGCTGCGACCTAACAGAGACTGCCCCTGGCTGATCAGTCCTCGAGTCCTCTGCATATCCATCTCCAAGGAAGCCGTAACACGAGACGCTGTCTCTAGATCAGTGGCCCCGTTCGTGATCAGATGGTGCCTCAGTTCCTGCCTCAAGCCCTGAACGAACTGCGCGATCTTCACCCTCTCATGCTCCATGATGTGAGGTGCATACCGACCCAGCTCGACGAATCGGGTCCTGTACTGCAACACGGACATGTCGCCCTGCACTAGCTCCAGAAACTCCCGCATCCACTGCGTAGCAACATAATCTGGACAGTACGTACGCTCGAAAGCACTAACGAAGTCGTCCCACTCGACTTGCTCAAGTGGACGAAGCTGAAAAGACGTCTTCCACTCGGAAGACCACCACTTCCGAGCCGTACCCTGCAACTGGTTGTAGGCCAACACCACTCTGTCCTCGGCAGCACTCTTCGCAGAACTGAACACCCGCTCCATCTCGTCAAGCCAATCACGAGCCGCATCAGGGTCTGCCTGGCCGCTGAAGTAAGGTGGATGGAACTGCAAGAAGTCCCTCACTGCTCGGCCTGGCCCACCCCTAGCTGACGAGCCCTCACCAGCCTCTCCGCCGAACTGCTGAGACATAAGCTGGTACATGCCACGGAGGAAATCCTCGGCCCCCGGAACTCTCGCAGTATCCGCGGCCTCGGTGGCCCCTGGTGGCACTCTACTATGCTCCTCCTGGTCCCTCTGGACCCCCTGCTGGATCTCCTGACCTCCAGCCGACTGCCCCTGCTGAGAGCGAGTGCTCCTCCTCGGTGCCATGCACGCTCCTGAAGTAAAAGATAGAAAACACGAAAAATGGCAAGGTTAAAACAAACACGCAGTGCCCAATGTCAGCGTCACCTGTACATCATCGATGTGGACTAGTGGACCACTACAATTACCTATGATTCTCATGTAATTCCACAACCGCGCTCTGATACCAGCTGTAACGACCCGAGAATCCGATTACCGGGAAGGCCCGATAACCCGAGACTCGCACCGCCACCCACGAGTCCGAAGACTCGGAAGGGTTAGAAGGATGGTGTGGAAACTACGCAAGTATCACAAATAATTGCAGAAATTAAACAGTTATAATATTAAGCAGGAAATAAATTAGCATTTTACATGGTCCACAATAGAAAATAACAACAACAGTAGTCCACGACTAGTACAGAGACAAGAAAGAAAAGTACAGCTACACGGGACATACCCCGGCTCTGACCTCGGGCACTACCTCTGGGCACCCGCACCACCCTGCGCCCCAGACGCGCTCCCCTGGGGCGGCGCCTCACCTGAAACACGGTGAAAACACGCAGGGAATGAGTCTCGGAACAAGACTCAGTAGGGATCCCTCGAACCCTACCTCGTAAAACGGGAAACCACTACGCTAGCGGTAGGAGAGTACCTCAAAAAGGAAAGCCCTGTACTCTACCGGAACAAAGGTCCTACGGCACGCAAACCGGCACACGTGCCACGGTGAGACAACCGAAACTCAACGGTCAACCCGGCAAACCCGAAGGCCAAACACACAAGCTGACAGTCTGACACTCCGTACTCGACAGGAGTACCTCCCACTAGAAGCACAGTCGGTAGCGTCCCCTGACGACTTACACCGCACCGCAGGTGAACTGCCTGACGTGGTAGCGCCTACCAAAGGCACGAACACCGAACAAGTAACCACAAACAAGTTACTAGCTGGGGTCACGCCCGTCGACGTGGGTCCACCGTCCCCAACCACGTGTGCACACACAGACCATGCGTCCTAGGTCTGGCCCTCTGACCGGTTTTCCCCATGGCCTGGACTCTGATTAGACGAGGGGCCCGACGGAAACCAGTCTAAAACCGTCCTCAGGGTAAGCCCGTACACCACTCCCTGGTGCGACCGATACCGCGTACTGGTAGGCTACGACTAGTGGAGGGTCACTGAAGGAGTAGAATCTCAAGTCAACGGAAAACAACGTCACAATCGTAGGTACGCGGAACGCTCCTTGTACCAACACCGTCACACGGCGACACAAGCCGAAATCACCATCTCCCGGGACCCCACGGCACCCTCACGTGTGACCCCCACTTGATGCCCAGCATCAGTCGGACCACGGGTCAGCACAGGGATCGAGACTCGCTCATCCAGGACTCGAATCGGCAAGGGATGGGAGACGCGGTCACTGGAGGACCGCCTCCTGTGGTAGCGGTCTGCCCTGGACCGCAACCACACAGTCGCGGTCCTGCTGGAACCGCGACCACCCTGGCGCAAGAAAAATGAACGCGGTCACCTGGTGACCGTGTTCACACAGTAGCGGTCTCCAGGAGACTGCGACTGGAAACCAACGGTAAAAAATGCCTCGGGGTCCGTGCCGATCCCCACGGTGAACGCGGTCGCCCCCAGACCGCGACCAACAGTCGCAGTCTGTCGCAAGACCGCACCCGCCCACCGACACTCTAAAGCCCCAACAGTTCAAAACCTGTTGAAAGCGGTCCCCGCCTGACCGCGACCAGTGAAAACGGTCACTGGTGGACCGCGATCACCTCGAAAAACTGAGAACGGCGGGAAACGGCCTAAAACACCATTCCACGCCCCCAATCACCCCCGAGTGATGGGGAAACAAAAGGGGAACTCGTCCCCACGCCCTAGTGCATCGAATGATGCCCCAAACTCCAAATGGCGCGGTAAAACTCTAGATCGGCACTCAAACCCCCAAAGCATGCATTTCCCGTCCCGAGCTCAAACGAACCCCTCTCGGCTCCCGCCGGCCTAGAAATCACGGGAAAGGAAAGCACGGAGATAGAGGATCGTCACCCTATCTCGGAGTTGTTCGAAACGTGGCGGATCGCCGCCGATCCTCAAGAATCGCTTGAAACTTCACGAACTCCCCACGCCCTCACCGAGCACCGAACACCGCCACGATCACCACGCCGCCGCCTATGCCACGACGCCGTCGCCTTACAGCGTCCGCAGCCGAAGGGGATGGCACCGGGGCTAGCACCGGAAGAGGGGGGCCGGTCACGGTGGAAGCGCTCACGGGAGAGAAGGGAGGAAGAAGAAGAAAGAGAAAGGGAAAAAGAAATGGGAATATATAGAAAAACCAATTTTTCGGAAAAATACCGAAAAATAGAAAAAATACGTTTCCGGAATTCTCAGAACGCACCGATCACAACGGTACCACTCGTGCCCAGGTGAACGACCCGGTCCACCCGCAGCGAGCTTCCGAAGAAAAAGCCGAAACACACACCGGAAATCAAAAAATACGTACGGAAAAGCCGCGGAACGCCTCCGGGCCTCCGAAACGACTCCGGATCGCGCTGATCCGAACACGAAAGATGTCCGAAATGAAATTTCAGACACAACGGAGTTGGACACTCTGAAAACCAGATCCGGGACCCAAAAAGAAGGATCCGAAAGGTCCGGGATATTACAGGTTGTGTCACCACGGAGATTCTTCTATTCCTCCCGATGTTGGTCGAGTCCGACTTCGTTCCCTTTTGCCCAAGGGAGGAATCCTATTTTCTAGACATGACCGTCGTCCCACCGATCACTATGCATGACGGTGATTATGAATTCTTAACTTGGGACCGAGTCATGGGGGAACCCACTTCATGGGGTCATACCTTCTTCGACCCTTTTGACCCTTTCACTAGTGAACCTCCCGAGCTTTCATACTCACTCAACTTCTTCCGAGGAGTTCACTATCATGTTGGACTTTTGTGACTTCCCTAGTGTTTTGATGATGAGCATCACTATGTTAAATATTGTTATTTTAATCAGATATCTTGAGTAATGTTATGCATTTGAAATTTCCATGATTAACAGGAAAACTGCCATGAGTTAATACCTTGCATGTCCATAATGTTCCCTTCATACTTCGTGTTGTTTGTGTTCATTACACTCAGTGTTGTCCTTTTGTACGTCGTGTTATTCCAATTATGTTTGTTGGTTGTCTTCGTGTCGTTATTTGTTCCATCACGTGCTGTACACTGCAGTACCTCGTGCTACTTTCTGTGCCACTTCGTGTCGTTCCATCTGTGTCACCCCTTTGTCTTTGAGTCTCTTGTTCTGGCCAAGTCTATACAACCTCATCTTTACCTTCGTTTCAAGCCAAAGTCTACACATTGGCTTAGCGTCATGCATCAGTCTTCAAAGTCTATACAATGCACTGTAGCATGTTCGAAGCTAAGTCCATACTCATTTAAGCTTCCAAGTCTGTACATTGGCCTTCAAGCTTTCCAAGTCTATTCATTGGTAGCTGAACTTTGAAGTATATACATTGGTCTTCACTTCAAGTATGTACAGCCATTGTCTTGCCAAAGTATATACGTTGTGAACCCTCAAGTCTGTACAGACTTTGCCTTGTCCAAGTCTATACATCGTCCAGTTCTTTGGTAAGTCTATACCTTGTTTCAGTCCATGTTGTTTTCGTGTCGTTTTCGTCTTCGAGTTGGTTTCAGTCCAAGTTGTTTTCGTGTGTATTCAAGTCTTTTTACTAAAGTGTCGTTTCACCTCGTGCCGTTCTCTTTGCTGTTTGTTATGTCGTGTTGCTTTTGTATTCGCGTCTTCGTGTTGCTTTTGTATTCGCGTCTTCGTGTTATTCTTGTGTTTATGTCCTCGTGTTGTTTCTTTCTATCTTCGTCCAGATTCCTTCTGATCGCGTGTTTGTCTACCTTTTCACTCCGTGAGACTTCCTTCTCACCTCGTGCTGTTCTCTTCTGACTTCGTGTCGTTTTCTTTGTAGTGTTAGCTTTATTATTGTGTATCTCGTGTCGTTCTCTTCGTAGTGTTTGTTTTGTTACAGTGATACTTCGTGTCGTTCTCTTTGTAGTGTTAGCCTTATTAGTATGTATCTCGTGTCGTCTCTTTTTACCTCGTGCTGTTTTAATCTGACCTCGTGTCATTCTCTCTTTATTTCGTACTGTAGTAATCTTGTGTATCTCGTGTCGTTCTCAGTACAGTGCATCTCGTATTGCTATCACATACCTCATGCAGTTTTAGTTTTAGTGGCCCTGAGTTTTAATCGTTTTATTTCTTTGCAGGAGAAGAAGAAAAATAAAAAGGAGAAGGTGGTCCGAGGAAGAATATTCCCAGTGACTGGGCTGCACGTGATCCAATGCTAAAGGAACCAATGCTATAAAGGCACGTGGCAAGAAGGTTCTGGATGAAGTGTGGGAGGCACACGCATTCTGCACCTGATCCACTTGCTGCTGCTGCTATATATTCAAGCCCTCGTCCACAGATGAAGGCGGATCGAAAGGAAAAAGCAAAAAGCAGAAGTGCAGAGAGTTCGATCCAGAAAAAGAAGAGAAGAAATTTGAGTGAGAGCAGAAGAGAAAGAGCCTCCCTGAGAAACTAGAGTGTTCCAGTTGAGAGAGAAGAGAGAGCAGGAGAGTGATCAGAAGATGGGTTTTGACTTACGGATCAAATCCGAAGTCTGCTGCTCAGTTTGAGCTACATTGTTTCCAGTTTCTGAACTTTGGATTCTTTCTTTCTTGTTTTCGTTTCTTATATGTTTTCCATTCTTGATTGAGAGTTCTCTGTGTTACCTCCTGGTGTTCAGGGGAAGAGAGAGACGTGTTCTCTCTGGTTTACTTGCAACAGAGGTTGCAGTAGTGTTCCCTCTCGTAGAAGAGGTGTTCCCTCTGGGAGTCAGAGGAAGAGAGACCTTGGTCTCTGGTTCTAGTGACTGTAGATCACTAGTGTTCCCTCCGGTTGGAGGAAGAGGAAATTGTTTTCCTGGTTTCTAGGGACTTGACGTCCTTAGGGTTCCCTCCGGGTGTGGAGGAAGAGGGGAGGATGTTCCCCTGGTGAAGCTGTGAATCAGCAGTTGTCGCAGACTGAGTCTGCTTTGCTAGCTGTGCTAGTGGAATCCTCACTTCGATTTGAAGTGAGGGGTGGACGTAGGCAGACTGGAGATCTGGCCGAACCACCTTAAAAACCTCTGTGCCCTTGTGTGATTGTCTGTGGTGGTTCTTGTGGTGTGCCTTCTATCTACTCGAGTTATTGTTCGCACTGTGATTTTTGTGGGTTCATCTGCGAGATTGCTTGTTTTCAGTGAATCACTCTTCAGTAATTTTTAATCGGTTGAAAACAGTGATCTATTCATCCCCTCCCCTTCTAGATCACTTCATATTTCTCGTATCACTTGGTATCAGAGCGGGTATTTCCCAATATGTGGTCCAACGGCCAGGGAAACGGATCCGCTGGTCCTCGCAGCTACATTGCTGAAGGGCAGTCAATCACCCGTCCCCCTTTCTTCGATGGTAATAACTATTTTTTCTGGAAGAACAGGATGGATGTCTTTATCAGGGCCCAAAGCCACAAGCTCTGGAGAGTAATTACAGATGGTCCGTACCAACTTCCACCGAATGAAGACATATGGACAGAGGAACAGGTAAAACTCTCCGCACTGAATTGGACGGCTCTTAGCATCATACAGTGCGCCGTCCACCCGGAAGAGTACTTGAGGATTTCAACGTGCAAGACTACAAAGAAAATGTGGGATGAATTACAGTTAATTTATGAGGGCACATCTCAAGTGAAAGCTACCAAGATCAATATGCTTACAACTCAGTATGAGTTGTTTAAGATGAAGCCAGAGGAGTCGATCACAGAAATGTATGCTAGATTGTCTGTGATCATCAATAGTCTGAGAGGATTTGGAAAGGAGATTCAGCAAGAAGACATTGTCAGGAAGATCCTTAGGTCCCTAACTCCCATCTGGGATACTAAGGTGACCGTCATAGAGGAATCAAGAGATTTATCCACCATGTCAGTAACCCAGCTGATTGGGTCTCTCATGACCCACGAAATGAACTTCAGACAAGGGAATGATGGACATGACAGAAAGGGAAAGAATGTTGCTCTGAAGGTCTCACGACATACTAAGAAGAGCAGCAGCAGCAGCAACAGTGGTGGTAGCAGCGAAGACTCTGACGGATTCTCAGACCTGGACAAGAGCGAGCAGGCCATGCTCACCAGGCAATTCAGAAAGTTCCTGAGGACTAAAGGGAAATTCTACAGGAGAAAGAGATTCAATGCTGCAAGGAAGTCTCCTGAACGAGAACTTGAGAAGAACCGATTTGTTAAGAAGGTTACATGCTACCATTGTCAGAAACCTGGTCACATGAAAAGTGAATGTCCAGAGCTGCAAGCTAAGGCTCCCGGATACCAGAAGAAGATGGTGCACAAGAAGAAGAAAGCCATGCTGTGCACATGGAGCGACGAGGAGGAGGATCCAGAAGCCACCTCGTCCAGTGAAGATGAAGAGAAGACTTGCCTCATGGCCAACCATGAGGAAGAGGTAACGAACTTATTTGAGAATTTTACTTTGGATGATTGGGAGGACGCTTATGGCGACCTGTTAGCTAAATATAATTTTCTAACCAAGGAGCACAGAATGCTTAAACGAAAGTTTCACTCTGTTTCTGAGGAACACTCTATTGCTGTTACGGACAACATGAAAACCAAGGAGATGGCCATTGAGCTAGATCAGGCTAGAAGTGAGATCGAGAAGTTTAGAATGGAAAGAGAGGAAAATCTAGCTAGGATGAATGAGCTGAAGAGTAAAACTGAAGAGAGTAAAAAGGAGTTTAGACTGATTGCAGAAAAATATGAAGCGGTTAGAAAAGTTAATCAAGAACTCCTGGACCAATGTAATGAACTTCAGAAGGAGATTGAGGACAAAGGAAAAATACTAGAAAATTTTACAGAGGGGAGAAACAATCTGGATGTCCTTCTGGGGTCGAGGGTAAACTTCAACAGGGAGGGATTAGGATATAATCCCACAAGTAAAAAATCCTTTGAATTCAAAACTGTCACGTTCTGCCCCGCCAAGGGCAAAGAAACACTGGAAACCCCATCCAGTTCCAAATCTATCTCTACATTGAAGGTTTCGACCAGCAAATCTATTCAATCCACTGGTCAGCAGACTAAGTCAGGAAATCCTGAGACTAGAACTGTTCCTGTGCAACAGGTGTGGAACAAGGGTTTTCACACGACCATTCCTATTGATGTCACTAGAAAGGTGAACAGTTTCGCTAAGAAAATTCAGCATGATAGTTATCAAGGAAAGCATGCGAACATGCATCACCTTCAGCACAATTTTCATTTGAATAAAAATGGCTACATGAATTATGCTCAGCACACACGTGTTTCCTCTAAGAGGCCAAACAACAATTTCTCTGCTCGGAAACAGCATAATTTTAATAGGAATAGGCTCATTCAACACCCACTGAGAAATGCCAAGAAGGAAGAATAAATCTACATGAAATCTCTGAAAAGAATAGTAAAATAAATGTGGGTTCCTAAGTGTGATTTGGATAAATTGAAAACTGTCTTTGGACCCAATTTGAATTGGGTCCCACATTACTTTGTCTGAACTTTCGCAGGTTAGCCTGGCAGCTGAGCATAACAAGTGGTATCTTGACAGCGGCTGTAGCAGGCACATGACAGGAGACCGGTCCAAATTTAGCAAACTGAAAATGAAGTTTGGGGGCCTGGTCAAATTCGATGGAAATAACAGAGGAAGAATAATTGGAATTGGTACAGTTGGTAAGTCCTCTACTAACTCCATTGAAGATGTGTATCTTGTAGAAGGACTTCAGCACAACTTGATAAGTATAAGTCAACTCTGCGACAAAGGACACAAGGTACTCTTTGACCACAATTCCTGTACTATTTTTGAGCTGAATTCTGATAACGTCATGTTCAAAGGTCATAGAGTAAACAATGTATACATCGTAGACCTGGATGATAATCCTGAAACTAACTTGTGTATGTCTGCTAACTGTGAACAGGTTGCTTTTGACTGGCACAGGCGTCTAGGCCATGCTAGTGTGTCAACAATGAATAAACTATCTAAGCATAACCTAGTTAGAGGTTTGCCTAGAATAAGATTTCAGTTAGGGTCCAAGCTATGTGATGCTTGTGCACAAGGTAAACAGACTCGTGCGGTTTTTAAGTTGAGAACTAAGAGTCTTTCATCTAAACCGCTGCAGCACTTACACATGGATCTCTTTGGTCCTACTCGCATACAAAGTTTGTCAGGTAAGAGATATGGATTAGTCATAGTGGATGACTACACTAGATTTTCTTGGTTGTTTTGTTTAGCAAATAAAAATGATGCTTTTGTTCACTTTGAAGAACTTTTCAATAAAATCAAACTGCAAGGTGAACATAATATCATTACTATTCAGTCTGACCACGGAGGAGAGTTTGAGAACTCTTCATTTTCTGAATTTTGCTCAAAAGAGGGAGTGACTCACAGATTCTCTTCTCCCAGGACACCGGAGCAGAACGGAATTGTTGAGAGAAGAAACATGTCAATAATTGAAATGGCCAGGACTATGCTGATTGAGAGTGGACTTCCAAGGAGATTTTGGGCTGAAGCTGCGAATACTGCATGTTACATTCTGAACCGAGCCTTGGTAAGACCTACTCATAGGAAAACTCCTTATGAACTTCTCAAGGGTAAGCAGCCAAACATTTCTTATTTTAAAGTTTTTGGCTCGAAATGTTTTATTCACAATAATGGTAAGAATGGTTTGGACAAATTTGAAGCTAGAAGTTCACCTGGAATTTTTCTCGGATATTCAGAAACCTCAAGGGCTTACAAAGTGTTCAATAAAGATGCTCAAACTGTTGAAGAAACACCGCATGTAGTGTTTGATGAAAATGATTCCTCTAACAAAGTGATGAATGATGACAGGGAGCCATCTAATGAGGGAGATTTCTTGGATAGAATTGAAGAAGAAGAAATGCAGCCAGCTGCTCAACCAGAAAACTCACAGCAAGAAGGAGCAGCTGAGGTAGGTGAACCCTCAGGTGAGATAATATTTCACAAAGACCACCCTAGTGAAAATATCATAGGTAATTTGCATGATCCTCCTAGGACTAGGTCTCATTTTAGAATTGTCCAAGAACAGGACTTAGCTGCATTGGTATCTCAGGTGGAACCTGTGACGACCCGAGAATCCGATTACCGGGAAGGCCCGATAACCCGAGACTCGAACCGCCGCTCACGAGCCGGGAGGGCTCGGAAGGGCTAAAGGGAGTGTGGAGGCACAAAGAAATAGGAAATAGAGCAGGACAACCAACAATCAACAGAAATAAATAAACAACTACAACAGAGTCCAGTCCCACAGAAAGTACAGTCTAAAGCAGTAAAACGTACCACATGCCGAGTGAACACTCGGCCCGGCAAACTGGCAACTAAGAACCTCCGCTCCGCACCGTCGAACCTCGAGGAAGAACAGCTACACCTGAAAAGCAGGGAATGAGTCTCCAAAACAGAGACTCAGCAGGGATCCCGCGGAACCCCAACCGGAAACGACGGCGGTAGCGAAAAGGAACGCTACAACTACAGCAGGAACAACAAATCGGTGGCCGGTCAAAACTCGGCACTACAGCTACTCCTACTGTACCAGAAACACACCCCAGACTCACGGTCAAGGGCTACCGAACTACACTAGTATCGCTTATCGAAGTGAAAAACCCACGGCAACCACGCCGTAGAGGCCTGTCTCCCAGAACACGGCCAACCTGGACACGCTGTCAAAAGTGCAACCCGGACACCTGGTCACGGGTACCGCACGACAAGACGCAACCTCGGTAAAGTCACTAGCACTAGCCTCACGGCACGAAAACCGACACGCGCCACGGCGAAACAATCGAAAACTCAACGGTCAACACGACCGAAACCCGAAGGTCGAAGTCACACGACTGACAGTCTGTCACTCTCTGTCCAGAACAGGAGTACCTCCCACTAGAAGAACGACCGGATGCGTCCGCTGACGTCTTACACTGCGTCACAAGTGTCTAGCTACTACGCCCTAGGCGTGAGACTCAGACACACACAGTAATCAGTACCACAACAAGGACTAGCTGGGGTCACGCTCGTCAGCGCGTGTCCTAAGCCCCCAACTACGTGTGCACACACAGACCATCTGCTCTAGGTCGGGTCCTCTAGCTGGCTTTCCCCCCCACCGGACTCTGGTGGCAAAGGCAAGGGGCCGACGGAAACCAGCCTAAAAACCGCGTCTCACCGGGTCGCGCTCTCCACCACTCCCAGGTGGGTCCGCACACGCGTGCGCAGGAAGCTACGACTAGTGGAGGATCACTGAGAGAGTAGACTCTCAAAACAACAGAAAACGACGTCCGAACCTAACGAAGTACGGGGACCATCCCACGTAGCAGCACCATCGCACGGTGACCACGATCGGAGAAGAAACGGGACGCACAGTCCACGGTCAAACACATAACCCACTCGGGAATCATCTTCCAGGAAGACTCACGACATGCGGGGGAACCCCACCGCACACATACCGATACACGATGACTCGATCGAGCGAGAATACGGAAACCCGAAATGCCTGGGGTCACCAGGACTCACCAAGCCCACGGGCACGCTTATCGAGGTAACACGGCACCTCCAGACACCCCAAAACACGGTAACAAAACCCACGGGGTGCCCGGGACACTCACAAGGCCAAAGGTCGACCACTGCGTCACAACCGGGTCGACCGGAGACCAACACAACCCAATCGGAACACTAGTAAACCGCCCGGACCCTTACACTCACGAACGCGCAAATCAAGGTAAACGGAACCCCCGGACACCCCAAAGACACGGTCACGGAACTCCACGGGGTGTCCAAGGCACACACGGCCCACGAGGAGCACGATCAGCCGCAGACCGCCCGCCCCGGGCAGCCCGGCTGGTCCCTCCAAGAACGCGCTACATGTGCATAGCGCGTTCAGCCAGAACGCGCTATACGCGCCTAGCGCGTTCAACACGAACGCGCTACATGACCATAGCGCGACCAGGCCAGGTCGCGCTATGATCCTATAGCGCGACAACCAGAACGCGCTGGGGCCGTAAGGCGCGACCCAAACCGCCTTACTGTTCATCTTCTCCGATGAACGCGCCCTATCGGTGCAGCGCGACCTTCAAGAACGCGCTACTGGAGTATAGCGCGTTCTCAGTCCGCACCCGGAAACGGTGGAAACCGCGTGAAAAGCCATGCCACGCCCCGTTCACCCCCAGGTGAAGGGGAAACAAAAGGGGAAACCTTCCCCAAGCCCCTAGGCATGCATCTAAACCCCTGGATCGCCCAAAAACACCATAAAACGGGAGATCCGGCTCACACCCCAAAAACATGCATTTTGCCCAAAACGCCCTGTTTAGCCCACTCGGCTCACCACGGCCTACGAAACTCGCGGGAAAGGAAGTACACGGGCTGAGGGTCCATCACCCTACCTCCACCGAAGATTTCGCGCACCGTGGACGCCGATCCACGAAGAAAACGCCGTTGAAGCCTCGCCGTTCCACGAACTCACGGCCGAGCTTCTACGCGCCTCCACCACCTCGATCCTCATCCATCCTCGCTCGTGCCTCGCCCGCGCCATCCCCGCCTCGCCCATGCTCCGCCCCGTCGGCCGCCGGAGAGAGAGGGAGAGAGGAGAGAGCGTGAGAAGAGAGAGGGAGAGAAATGAGAAATGAGAGGGGGAGAGAGAAAAAGGAGGTTATTATATAGAAAATCCGGAAATTCCCAAAAATACCGAAAAATAGAAAATCACATTTCTGCGATCCTCGGAACACACCGATCGCAACGGTACCACTCGCGCCCTGGTGAACAGCCCGGTTCTCCCGTAACGAGGTTCCGAAGGAATTACCGAAACACACACCGGGAATCGGAAAACACACGCGGAAAAGCCGCGGAACGCTTCCGGGCCTCCGAAACAACTCCGGATCGCGCCGATCCGAACACGAAAGATGTCCGAAACGAAATTTCGGGCACTTCAGAGTCGGACACTCTGAAAAACCAGATCCGGGACCCAAAAACAAGGATCCGAAAGATCCAGGGCATTACAGAACCCAAATCTGTGGAAGAAGCCTTAAAACATGATTCTTGGGTATCCGCCATGTGTGAGGAATTAAATCAATTTGAGAAAAATATTGTATGGGAACTAGTTCCCAGACCTGATAACACTCATATCATTGGCACTAAATGGATTTTCAAGAATAAAGTTGATGAGAATGGAGCTATTTCTAGAAACAAAGCCAGAGTTGTAGCTCAAGGCTACAGTCAGGAATTTGGTGTGGATTTTGATGAATCCTATGCCCCAGTGGCTAGGATGGAAGCTATACGAATTCTGCTTGCATTTGCATGCTCTAGGAACATTCAGCTGCAGCAGATGGATGTCAAAAGCGCATTCTTAAATGGGGTATTGAAGGAAGAGGTATATGTTGAACAACCTCCAGGTTTTAATTTCTCTGTTCAGCCTAACATGGTTTTTAGGTTGAATAAAGCCCTCAATGGATTGAAGCAGGCTCCCCGAGCCTGGTATGAGAGACTTTCTGAATTCCTCTTGAGCAAGGGCTACACTCGAGGTAAGGTTGACCAAACCCTCTTCACCAAAAATCTCGGAAAGGATTTAATAGTGGTCCAGGTATATGTTGATGATATCATCTTCGGATCTAACAATTCAACATTGTGTAAAGAATTTTCTGAATCTATGTCTCATGAATTTGAAATGAGTTTAGTTGGCGAACTAAAGTATTTTCTTGGGCTGCAGGTCAAACAGATGGAGGATGGTTGTTTCATAAATCAAACCAAGTATACTCTGGAGATGCTGAAAAGGTTTGGAATGACCAACCTCAAGACTATCTCAACACCCATGGGCACCAACTCCTCACTGGATTCAGACGAAAAAGGTAAAGAGGTGGATGCTAAATTATATAGAGGTATGATCGGTTCACTCCTCTACTTAACAGCATCCAGGCCTGACATTCAATTTAGTGTAGGGATGTGTGCCAGATACCAGTCTAGGCCTACTGAATTGCATTTGGCAGCTGTAAAAAGAATCTTTAGATACTTATCTGCTACCCATGATCTAGGTCTTTGGTATCCTGCATCATGTAGTTTAGATCTCATTGCATATACAGATGCAGATTATGCAGGATGTAAATTGGACAGGAAAAGTACTAGTGGTCACTGCGAATTTTTAGGAGGGTGCCTAGTCTCTTGGGGATCCAAGAAGCAACACTCTGTGGCTCTTTCTACTGCTGAAGCTGAGTATGTGGCAGCAGGGAGCTGTGGCACACAGGTTATATGGATAAAACACCAGCTTCTGGATTACTCAGTTGAGCTAGGTTGCACTTCCATCTTTTGTGACAATACTAGTGCAATAAACATTGCAAAGAATCCTGTACTTCATTCTCGAACTAAACACATCGAAATTAGACATCATTTTATTCGTGATGAAGTAGCTAGGAAGACCTTTGAATTGATCCATGTTGGCACTAACTCATAAATTGTAGATATTTTCACTAAGCCACTGGATACTGAAAAATTTAGCACATTGCGCAGAGAATTAGGTATTTACATAATTTCATGATTGAATAATTGATCTCTAAATAATCTGTCATGTGCTCTTATGTTTATCTTTTCTCATTATCTGTTGCTGAAAATAACCTCATTATGGGTGTTTGCTGATTCACTCATACTGATTGATACCACTTTGTTTTCTTTGAGGTGTTTTGAGGTTTGTCTTGGTTAAGTCTGAGTTGGAGTCAAGGTCTCAGGGGGAGCTAGATTAATAATTGGTGTCATGCTCTTTTGGCCAAATCTGAACATACTTTGAACGGACTTTTGCTGACCTTATAAGAGAATCAGTTTGAGTAGGTGGATAAAAGAAATTTTTGAATGTTTTATCCGTTAGGACTGTTCATCTAATTTCTTGTTGGAATTTCAGCTGTTAGTCCCACTGAGATCAAAATCTGAATTCAAGGCTATCTTCCTACACTGTAACTGACTTCTGATCTAGCCAGTACAGCATACCTACTTAGTCTAGTTAAGTCCGAAATGAGGTATATAGTGCTTTTGTCTGAAGAACTTTGGAGCTGTTGTATTGTTCTCAAACTGAATCAAGACTAATTTAAAAGGTTTCAAGTGCAGTTTAATGAAAAATTCATGAAAGAAGTTTTAACAACCTTGTTAACTGTTCATTGAGAAACTGGGACTTTCATCAATGAAGTGAAAGTATCCCATGTCATGAGATGGCAGTATAAATCAGGCTTAATTAGCTGTCTTGATCATACAGAGCAATGGTACATATCTGGTTAGTAACTGGGGTGTCTGGCCTCTGGTAAAGGTGTCACCTTAATGTCAACACCAGTTAGAATACTATCTCTGTCCTCTTGTCAGAAGGGGTAATGTGGTCTTGCCACCAAGTAACTGGGGATTCCTGCCTCTAAACAAGGTGTCTCCCTAATGTCAAAGGTGTACTTGACAGATTTATCTTTGATCTTGACCATCTTTGAAAAATTTTCACCCTCTTGGTATCCAGATTCTGTTCACTTGGCATTTAGGTCTTGGTTTGTTTGTTTTCAATACCACAGGTCTTTGTTTTTCCTGACTTCCTTGCTTTATACTCTCTGAGTAAAGACTTACTCTGACCATACTGGTATCTTGTACCTTACTTGCTTAGAATCTGGTTCTGTGTATGGAGCAAATTTTCATTCACCATTTTGCACGCAGTCTGACTAACTGATCCTCAAAATCCTCACATAAAATTAATGACTTTCTTAATTGCTTAAACATCTCAATAACTCTCCTTTATCAGCCATACTCTCTATTGTTTTCTCTCCACTGTCAGTAATTTTCTTTTCGTGATATCTTCAGACCTGCCCCTAGTTTTTGATGATGTCAAAGGGGGAGAGTGTTTTGCTAGTGTCTTGCTTGTGCTTTTGTGCTTTGCTGAGGGGGAGCGAAAGATAAGTGTCCTGAGTTATCTAGTCAGAGGAAAGTGGATGTTGTGTTCAGGGGGAGCTCTTGGGAGTCGTCAGAGGAGGCGAGTGTGTTGTGTGTCTGCATTGCTTATTTTCACAGCTTATCTTCATGCACTTCATCTCTGTTATTTAATATAGTGTTGCCATCATCAAAAAGGGGGAGATTGTTGGACTTTTGTGACTTCCCTAGTGTTTTGATGATGAGCATCACTATGTTAAATATTGTTATTTTAATCAGATATCTTGAGTAATGTTATGCATTTGAAATTTCCATGATTAACAGGAAAACTGCCATGAGTTAATACCTTGCATGTCCATAATGTTCCCTTCATACTTCGTGTTGTTTGTGTTCATTACACTCCGTGTTGTCCTTTTGTACGTCGTGTTGTTCCAATTATGTTTGTTGGTTGTCTTCCTGTCGTTATTTGTTCCATCACGTGCTGTACACTGCAGTACCTCGTGCTTCCTTCTGTGCCACTTCGTGTCGTTCCATCTGTGTCACCCCTTTGTCTTCGAGTCTCTTGTTCTGGCCAAGTCTATACAGCCTCATCTTTACCTTCGTTTCAAGCCAAAGTCTACACATTGGCTTAGCGTCATGCATCAGTCTTCAAAGTCCATACAATGCACTGTAGCATGTTCGAAGCTAAGTCCATACTCGTTTAAGCTTCCAAGTCTGTACATTGGCCTTCAAGCTTTCCAAGTCTATTCATTGGCAGCTGAACTTTGAAGTCTATACATTGGTCTTCACTTCAAGTATGTACAGCCATTGTCTTGCCAAAGTATATACGTTGTGAACCCTCAAGTTTGTACAGACTTTGCCTTGTCCAAGTCTATACATCGTCCAATTCTTTGGCAAGTCTATACCTTGTTTCAGTCCATGTTGTTTTCGTGTCGTTTTCATCTTCGAGTTGGTTTCAGTCCAAGTTGTTTTCGTGTGTATTCAAGTCTTTTTAGTAAAGTGTCGTTTCACCTCGTGCCGTTCTCTTTGCTGTTTGTTATGTCGTGTTATTTTTGTATTCATGTCTTCGTGTTGCTTTTGTATTCGTGTCTTCGTGTTATTCTTGTGTTTATGTCCTCGTGTTATTTCTTTCTATCTTCGTCCAGGTTCCTTCTGATCGCGTGTTTGTCTACCTTTTCACTCCGTGAGACTTCCTTCTCACCTCGTGCTGTTCTCTTCTGACTTCGTGTCGTTTTCTTTGTAGTGTTAGCTTTATTATTGTGTATCTCGTGTCGTTCTCTTCGTAGTGTTTGTTTTGTTACAGTGATACTTCGTGTCGTTCTCTTTGTAGTGTTAGCCTTATTAGTATGTATCTCGTGTCGTCTCTTTTTACCTCGTGCTGTTTTAATCTGACCTCGTGTCATTCTCTCTTTATTTCGTGCTGTAGTAATCTTGTGTATCTCGTGTCGTTCTCAGTACAGTGCATCTCATATTGCTATCACATACTTCATGCAGTTTTAGTTTTTGTGGCCCTGAGTTTTAATCGTTTTATTTCTTTGCAGGAGAAGAAGAAAAACAAAAAGGAGAAGGTGGTCCGAGGAAGAATATTCCCAGTGACTGGGCTGCACGTGATCCAATGCTAAAGGAACCAATGCTATAAAGGCACGTGGCAAGAAGGTTCTGGATGAAGTGTGGGAGGCACACGCATTCTGCACCTGATCCACCTACTGCTGCTGCTATATATTCAAGCCCTCGTCCACAGATGAAGGCGGATCGAAAGGAAAAAGCCAAAAGCAGAAGTGCAGAGAGTTCGATCCAGAAAAAGAAGAGAAGAAATTTGAGTGAGAGCAGAAGAGAAAGAGCCTCCCTGAGAAACTAGAGTGTTCCAGTTGAGAGAGAAGAGAGAGCAGGAGAGTGATCAGAAGATGGGTTTTGACTTACGGATCAAATCCGAAGTCTGCTGCTCAGTTTGAGCTACATTGTTTCCAGTTTCTGAACTTTGGATTCTTTCTTTCTTGTTTTCGTTTCTTATATGTTTTCCATTCTTGATTGAGAGTTCTCTGTGTTACCTCCTGGTGTTCAGGGGAAGAGAGAGACGTGTTCTCTCTGGTTTACTTGCAACAGAGGTTGCAGTAGTGTTCCCTCTCGTAGAAGAGGTGTTCCCTCTGGGAGTCAGAGGAAGAGAGACCTTGGTCTCTGGTTCTAGTGACTGTAGATCACTAGTGTTCCCTCCGGTTGGAGGAAGAGGAAATTGTTTTCCTGGTTTCTAGGGACTTGACGTCCTTAGGGTTCCCTCCGGGTGTGGAGGAAGAGGGGAGGATGTTCCCCTGGTGAAGCTGTGAATCAGCAGTTGTCGCAGACTGAGTCTGCTTTGCTAGCTGTGCTAGTGGAATCCTCATTTCGATTTGAAGTGAGGGGTGGACGTAGGCAGACTGGAGATCTAGCCGAACCACCTTAAAAACCTCTGTGCCCTTGTGTGATTGTCTGTGGTGGTTCTTGTGGTGTGCCTTCTATCTACTCGAGTTATTGTTCGCACTGCGGTTTTTGTGGGTTCATCTGCGAGATTGCTTGTTTTCAGTGAATCACTCTTCAGTAATTTTTAATCGGTTGAAAACAGTGATCTATTCATCCCCTCCCCTTCTAAATCACTTCATATTTCTCGTATCATATCCCACCTTTTCCACTCGGGCTAAGCAACCTCTACATAGCCATAAGTCCGAACCATCATTTGGGGATAATGAAGACTTTGGTTTCCCCGGCCCACCTAAGCCCATCCTCGATACACCCACACCCGGCTCTCCTAGCCCTCTCAAGTCTCCCAAATCCAAAGGGCCATCCATGCATGACTGGGTCATACTTGGACGTTTAGGTGTTCCCCATGCCACCCATCTCCGGTTACATAACATGCATGCATGGCACACGTTCGGGTGTCCTGGTCCGCCGTCACCCATGTACGGGTCGGATTAACAATAGGTTTGTCTAGAGTCATGCATGAGTCAGTTTTTTGTTTGTGTGGTTTGTTAGGAGTCTGCATGTGTCTTGTGCGAGCTCGTTGATGTCAGTCCCTTAAGAGGCGAGTGGACTCGCTCGATGAGTATGGGATCAATTCTACATCTATGCCCCGGATCTAGTCACCTACAGGGACCTAACGGTGATTCCTAGTGAGTCTTCGAGCCGCCTCCTTCCCCTTGAGAGTGACCCCACCCGGAGTGTTCCACCACTAGTCTCTTCCAATAGCAGCATGCGCATATCGAGTATATACGGAATGAGCAGGTGACGATCACTTAGAGTGGAGCGTACGCCACGCTTCATGGTACGATGACGGATCCGCCGGAGCTACTCGAGCAACCACATCCCTTAATCGTCGGGGTCGAGTTCTTCCCACCCAGGGAGAGTTGATGGGAATCGACGCCGAGCACTGACTTTTATTTTTGTACTTATGTCCTTTTAGTTACTTTTATATCCTTGGGAAAGTATATGTGCAATTGTAAGGCTTTGTAAGCCAATGTGTCACTCCCTTGGATTCTTTGGGTTTTTGTGAAAAAGTGTAGTAGGTCCAGCAAAGGGGCCCCCATCCCTTCCCTATTGGTCCACCTAAGCCATGTGGGGCTGGTCAACCCTCCTAGGTGGCATCTAGATGGTTTGAATGTCAAATTGACACATGGGGGACAAGTGGACCAAAAAGTCCAATTTGGTGGTTCTTGGTGAAGGGGGCGCCCCCCTCCCTTTAATATAGATTAATGTGATTCCAAATCACATGGCACAATTAGTTTTGACCTTCCTAGTTTGCCCTCCCTAACCCTAGATCTGGGGTCATTTAGAGTCTTTTTTCATTTATTATAAATAGCTTGTATTTCATAATTTTAGTAGAATTAATGAAGTGAATTTTCAGAAAAATTGCTTGGAGCCTCTTGGAGGGTGTGCCCCTCTCTTCTCCTTCTACTGTTATTCCTCTTCCTCCAGCCCTCCAGGGAGTGAATCCCCTTCTCCTTAGCCCCTCTATATTCCCTTTCTGCTGCCGCCATCGCGCCGCCACCGCCGCTACATCGAAGTTCTGTCCAAATCAGGACAGAACCTCTTCTCCGAAATTGTATCTCTGGTTCTTGTTGTCTGATCGAGCCTTAATTTTCAGGGTTTGTTCTGTCCATCTCCCCTAACCTCCAGTTAAAATTTCGTGTCATTTGGAGTCCATTTGATAATTTTCCCATATTTTTGTTTATCCTCTCAGTAATCTGCCCTTTTACATATCTACGGGACAGAGTCTCCTTGTTGCAATTTCCCCACCCACTTAACAAATTTTAAAAAATCCACAAAAATTCTATAGTGTTCCTCACGTATACCCCCTTCCACCATAATTTTCGTTGAGTCAAAAAAATCATTGAGCCCTCGGTCAAAGGTCTGTTTCAGGCAAATTCATCTCTGCCCTGCGTGTCTGTCAGTCTGGGTGAGAAAAAAGGGTAGTTTGCAATCATTTTTATTTTTAATCTGTTCTGTGGATGGAGCCACCAAAAATATATGTTGTATATCTCTGAGTCCTCTATCCATCGGTACCTCTTGTGCATCAATCCGACATCGGATCTGGTCGTAGGAATTCTTTTCGTGAAGGTGTGCAGAGCAGATCTGAATTCAGCCAGCACAACTCAGTTAGGGAGAAAATTCAGTAATCAATATCAAAGGTCAACTTCAGCGACCGCCCCTTCAGAGAGTCGATCAGGGACATCCCGCCATCGTCCCAGCCAAGCGGCGTCTCCGGAAGATCTCAGGAAGGCGACGTTCCTTTGGAAATCACGCCTTGCTGTCTAGCGAGTCAGCACCGAGTTGGAATAGTACCAAGTCGGCGCAGGACCGAGTCGGACCAGCAGGCCGAGTTCGTGCCGTACGCGCCTCCAGATTGCTGCCCGTCAACCTAGGGTCGGTCCTACCGGGCCCCACTTGTAGCCCTTTACCTCCCTGCGTGGAGTGGGCAATAGATTTCACTGTTGTAATTAACTTTTACCGTTGTTACCGGGAGTTACCGTAATTGGCCGGGAACGTCTTCCCCACGCCCGGAGCGTGGAGGTAAACTCGCTGCCCTCATCGTAGGCATTGCTTTACTCGTATTACTTCGTATATGCCGCTGCATGTGATAGGTTTCTAGCTTGTTATTCTATTATCACCGCAGCGAGAGAGCGAGATTGAGTGTACCGTCCCGTGACTCGATCCGAGTTAACGCAGAAAGGTCGATACCCAAGACTCACTGCCGGTTTCTCAACCGCGCACGGTCCCACGTCTTCCCTCGCTAGGGACACCCGCGAGCTAGAGTCCCAGGTCGCGTGTCCATCCCACATCAAATTCACCCTCCTCTTGGGTGCCATTGATAGCGAGACTTCAATAGGGATTTTAAAAGTGGCACGGGCGATGATGTGATCTTACGAATGCGAAGTGGGGATTCAAAATGTTGGGCACGAGCGATGAGAAGGCTAATGCAAAAACGGGAATACAATGGGAATGGTCAACAATGCAAAAAAGGGGAAATGTTGAATGTGATTGGCCCAATGGGATTCTTTCTTCTCCAGAATCCCTGACCCCACTAGCAAGTGTATGTGCGGAGGGGGAAACTCGCCAGGGCCCAATCATGCCCAACAAGAAACAGCTCACAGTCCAAGACGCCATCTGCCAAGACTCGCTAAGGATCATCCCAAGGTCTAGGCCTATGTCCTGTGCACCAACTATCCCCGCGGACCACGTGGCGCACGATCAGGTGCCCATTATCACAATAATAGCGGGAGTTATCCTAGAAAGTTATGGACATCATGATAACACCTACGTCCCCTAATCTCCTGTAAAGTGAACAAACGGGTAACACACAACCTCATGATCAGGACAACCGCAAGTCTATTAAGTCAGGAGGCGAAAAGAACGAGATGAGCTCGAGGATGGCTCTATAAGGACCCTGGCCAAACGGCCAATGAGGTATGCTTCTCATGATTCTCATGCTCTACTAAACCTCAACCCTTCTTCTCTCCCCGTTCGCACGACACATCCTGTAGTGACCCAAGATCCGGATACCGGGGAGAGCCCGATACCATTCGAATCCTGGCCCGCTGCCCACGAGCCGGTTGGCTTGGAAGTGGTAAAAGGAGTGTAGAGGCATAAAGAAATAGAAAATAAAGCATGACAATTCAATAATTAACTGAAATAAATAAACAACTACAACAGAGTCTAGTCCAACAAAAGTACTGTTTAAGGCAGAGAACGTACCCAACACCGAGTGAACACTCGGCCCGACGAGCTGGCAGCTAAGAACCTTCGCGCAGCACTCTCGAACCTCGAGGAAGAACTGCCACACCTAAAACGCATGGGTGAGCCTCCTATCACTGGCTGAGTAGGGGTCCCGCGGAACTCCAACCGTAAACAACGGTGGCACGGAAAGCAGCAACAACAGGAACAACAGTAACAGTAGGAACAACAATAACAGCAGGAACAGTAACACAATGGCCGGTAAAAACCTCGGCTCTACAATTACTCCTACTGTACCAGAAACATGCCCCGATCTCCCAGTCGGGGGACCACCAGACTACAAATCACCCTAGCCGCGCTACAGGGGAAAACGATCACGCCGTCGGGAACTCAACGCTATCTAGGGGAAAGCCCTCGGTGACGCTTACTGGAACCCCTGGACCTTGACATCGGGAAAACACCCAGAACTCTATGGTAAAACCATGTCTCGTAGACGTGAAGTGGGACTTGACTCACGAGAAACTCACGTCACGTGACAGGACTACTGCCCACCAGAAGCAAGGTCGGATGCATCCATTGACAACTTAGTCCACAGCCTCAGGTGTCTCTCTACGACGCCCCAGGTAGAGACCGAGACACCGTACAGTAACCAGGAACTCAAAATAAGGACTAGCTGGGGTCACGCTCGTCAGCGCGGGTCCGCCTACCCCAACCACGTGTGTACACACAGACCATGCGCCCTAGGTCTGACCCTCTAGCTTGTTCTTCCGCCGAAGCCTGAACTCGGCTGCGCGTGGGGGCCCTACGGTAACCAGTCTAAAAACTGTCTCTCTCGGGTAAGCCGCTCCACCACTCCTGGGTGGGTCAGTACACGCGTGCCGTAAGAAGGTTACGACTAGTGGGAGGTCACTAAATGTGAACACGAAAAATCATGCACGCACCCATCGCGGGTAACGCAGAGTAACAGGTGACGTGGAGCCACCCGACTCTGGACAGTCCACTAGACCAACTAACCCAACGGTCCTTGAGTCACGAGACTCGGGTCAAGACCGTCCCACGTGACGGCACAGCGCCGTCAATCTGGCCTAATTCCTAGGTCTGGAACCACGGTAATAAGAATACCGAGGCATCTCACGAGCCGCCGAGTTGATCCCTCATGCAAGGGACACACGAGAAACCTCTTGCCCCAGGCTGGTTGACTAGGCTCACAGCCCTAGGGCCATACACGTGGCCCACTTTGAAACCACCTTCTAGAGAAATCCACGCCGTGCGGGAAGGCCCACCGCACTCATGCCGACTCACGACGACTCGATCTAGCGAGAACACGAAAGCCCAGAACACGTGGGGTCACCCGGACCCACCAAACCTACGGGTACGCTAATCGAGATAACATGATACCTACGGACACCCCTAAAACACGAACACAAAACCCCCGGTGCCCGGGACATTCACGAGACCGAAGGTCAACCATTGGGCCACAACCGGGTCGACCGGGCCAACACAACGCAAATGGAACACGGCGAGCACGAAAATGGAGTGGCGGTCCACTCAGGGCCGTCACTGTGCCTGGCGATCGCCTTCGGACCGCAAGGCGTGGCCTAGAGGCCCAGGTAGGACCGCAAGGGCCAAAGACAAACCAAACCCCAAGCGGTCACTCCCGGACCACCAAGCAGGGTGCCGGTCCTCCTCCTGACCGCTAGACGGAGCCTAGCGGTTAGTCGCAAGGCCGCTACCCTACTAACCTCAAACGATCAAAACACGGACAAACGGTCATGCCCTGACCGCAAGGCAGAACCTAGTGGTCTTCACCAGACCGCAAAGGCACCCTGGCGGTCCATCGCGCGACCGCAAGGCTCGAACCGACATACGAGACCCCTAGTGGTCTCCAGAGGACTGCCTCACACCCTAGCAGTCTCTAGAAGGACCGCTAGACCGTCCCGAGCGTGAAACCGGCAAACACCGTGGAAAACTCCATTCCACGCCCCGTTCACACCCATGTGAAGGGGAAAACAAGGGAAAACTAGTCCCCTGCCTCTCTAGCACCGAGAGGACCCATTTAGACCCCAAAAGTGCGATCAAAACACTAGATCGGGCTCACACCCCAAAACATGATCTTTTCCCCAAAATGCTCAAATAAGCCCGCTCGGCCCACCATGGCCTACCAAAATCACGGGAATGGAAGTATAAGGGTTAAGGATTCATCCCCCTACCTCCACCGAAGATTTCACGTACCATAGACGTCGATCCATGAAGAAAACGCCGCGAAACCCTCGCCAGGCACCCGAACGCGCGTTCGAGTCTCATCGCGCCACCACGCCTCGATCCTTGACCCGTCCTCATGCTCCTCGCTCTCACTCCATCCCTCCCTTGCCCACCATCACCCCCGTCGGCCGCCCGGAGGAGAGGGGGAGAGAAAGAGAAGAGAGAGAGTGAGAAAGAGAGAATGAGAGAAAGAGAAGGGGTGGGGGTTATTAATAGAAAAACCCAAAAATCTTAGAAATTTATAAAAATACGAAAAAATTACCTCCATGATCCTCGAGAAGAGCACAACACGCCGGTACTGTCCCGGTGTCGGAGAATGCAACGGTTCACCCTGAACAGAGTTTCGAAGGCACATCAGGGAAAAATACGCGTAAAGCACAAAACACCCTCCGAGACCCACGAAAGTGATCCGATAAATAACCGAAAAACCCGGGACATTACAGCCCTCCCCCCTTAAAGAAATTCCATCCTCCAAATTCAGGACTAGCACCAAGTCACAGGGGAAGAACACCTTAACCACCTGACAACGCTGTCAGAGCCCCAGCACCGAAAACCTCGATTCTCATGAAAACACAGACCCTGAGGGATTCGGCCAGACCTTGATCACAAACGACACCTCGCTCCGCACACAGCACACATCCATCATTAGAGCAGGCATACAACAAAAGGACACAAGTCTGGCATCACCTCAGTAACAACGAAATCCAATCATGACACCGCTGCCACACTCTCGCTCACCGAGGGAACGCAATCCTCACCACAAGAACCTATCCACCGGTCAACGCCCATGCTCGACGGACCAACCAAACACTAGTTTCTCAACCTACTGACTAATCTCACGCCCGACATCGGGGACAACCATCACTGAGTTTCCACCAGCTCGCACTTGGCAGGCCGAACGCTCTCAGCAACACGGCCAACTCTGCCAGAAGACAAAATTCCTCGCAAATCCCCAGATCCAATCTGGGAAAAAGATACACCTCATAATCAGCCACCCAAGGCCTAGCTGGCACATGGCTATCGCAATTCCTGAGCCCCAACAACCAACATCTTCTGTCTGTGAAAGACCAGCCACCGGTCACCAGACACTCGTCAACGGAAAACCTTCACCGGCCCAACAGGCACGATCCAAATCACAACAGGCCATCCGTTGAACCTCCATAGACCAATGCCACATCTTAGCCAAACCTCACCCGGACATCGCAGCCGATCTCGAACCTCACGCCAACTCTACCCTCTCAGGGGAGCACGACGAAATCATATGACAAGGTCTCTCCTCGATCCTCACGTCCCTCGAGTCAGACTTACATGGGATCCTCCCTTGCTGGTCACGGACCAGGGATCACCATTCCGACGTCAACGTCCCATCAAGGACCTCCACGCATAGGCATCGACCACCGCCCGGTCTCATCAAATCCTATCTCACCTCAATCGCTCCAAATGGATGCCTGCTGATCCCGATTCCGCTCTTACCATAGAGTCATGGGACACAACCTGAGCAATTCATGGCACACTTCTCCAGAACCGACAAATGCCACCTGCTACCACAGCAAGCTGGTCGACGACTCCACAACCAATGCACACGGGTCCCCAAATAATACGCATCTCACCATCGTCGACCACTCGGCCAACCTCACCAGTCGCTCGCAGCCACCAATTCGGACCCATAATCTCTTAGAGATCACTTCTCCAAAATACGATCTCAACAGAGAACACAACTTCCAACAAAAGAACAGGCTACTAATGCGGCGCACTCGCCAACATATTTCCCCGATTCACCATCCTGCCAGTGCCACGAACCACAACACCTTTAACAACGACACGGCAACAACACGTCTCACACTGAGGAACCAATCCTCCAATGCCCTACGCAACCTCAGCAATCCGTCCGCAGCAACCAACGCTACGATCCGCACACTCTGATCCACGCGCACAGCCAACACAACCACTCGGGATCCGCCATCCCGATAATCCTCCATAACTCCGTTGGCTCCGATCCTCCATACATCGAGAACCACAACACTAGCCGCAAATTCCTCACGAACACCACCCCAACCGGCACTCGTCCTTCCGGAATAATGCCAACACCCTTACACACCAGGGAAGTGGGCACGACTTCTCACAGGCAACCACCTTGCCAAAACACGGGACGCGTCTCTCACGGACCTCATGGCACACAAGAGAGGCCAACCAATCCGGACACATGATGCAAGATGGCGAACCTTGGCAAAATGCCATCTCTCCACCCAAAGGAGAAACCAACCACACCTCTGACCAAAGGGAAGGTCTCCACGCTCGACCTGACCTTGAACCTTGCACATGCTGGGAACATCACCTTCCAACACCAAGAAACCATTACTATGGTCAGGTCAGCACCTCCGACAACACTTGCCGAGTGTCTCATCGGATCACGATCACAGCATCTCCCGATCCTCCACCACTGCAATTCCTCGAACTGCAACACCGCAACCTTGCACCTGCGGGAAACCTCTACCCAACGCAGCATGACTGGGGTCACCACCCATCGGGAAGAAATCTCTCTATCACATCTCTCGGGCCACGCACCGGCACTTCAGCGAGACAGCAACCACCATTACAGCGCCAACGTCGCGCACTCAAGCTCTCACGCAAGAAAACAAGCGGAAAACAAACACGAGACCCTATGCCAACTACCGACTGTACTGGACCGTACGTACTCTGATCACTGCAGTATCTTGAATTCTCATGTATGTCCACAACCACGCTCTGATACCAACTGCAGTAACCCAAGATCCGGATACCGGGGAGAGCCCGATGCCATTCGAATCATGGCCCGCCGCCCACGAGTCGGAGGGCTCTGAAGGGATAAAAGGAGTGTGCAGGCACAAAGAAATAGAAAATAAAGTAGGATAATTCAACAATTAACTGAAATAAATAAACAACTACAACAGAGTCCAGTTCAACAAAAGTACAGTTTAAGGTAGAGAATGTACCCAACACCGAGTGAACACTCGGCCCGATGAGCTGGCAGCTAAGAACCTCCGCGCAGCACCCTCGAATCTCGAGGAAGAACTGTCGCATCTGAAACGCAGGGGTGAGCCTCCTATCACTGGCTCAGTAGGGGTCCCGTAGAACCCCAACCGTAAATAATGGTGGAACGGAAAGCAGCAACAACAGGAACAACAGTAACAGTAGGAACAGTACCATGGTGGCCGGTAAAAACCTCGGCTCTACAGGTACTCCTACTGTACCGGAAACATGCCCCGATCTCCCAGTCGGGGGACCACCAGACTACAAACCACCCTAGCCGCGCTACGGGGGAAAATGACCACGCCGTCGGGAACTCAACTCTGTCTAGGGGAAAGCCCTCGGTGACGCTTACTGGAACCCCTGGACCTCGACATCAGGAAAACACCCAGAACTCTACGATAAAACCACGTCTCGTGGACGTGAAGCGGAACTCGACTCACGAGAAACTCACGTCACGTGATAGGAGCACTGCCCACCAGAAGCAAGACCGGATGCATCCATTGACAACTTAGTCCACAGCCTCAGGTGTCTCTCTACGATGCCCCAGGCAAAGACCGAGACACCGTACAGTAACCAGGAACTCAAAACAAGGACTAGCTAGGGTCGCCCTCGTTAGCGTGGGTCCACTGCCCCCAACCACGTCTGCACACACAGACCATGCGCCCTAGCTCTGACCCTCTAGCTGGTTCTTCCCCAAAAGCCCGGACTCGGCTGCATGTGGGGGTCCTACGGTAACCAGCCTAAAAATCGTCTCTCTCGGATAAGCCGCTCCATCACTCCCGGGTGGGTCAGTACACGCGTTGTAGCGACCCAAGATCCGGATACCGGGAAAGGAACCCGATACCATTCGAATCCTGGCCCGCCGCCCATGAACCGGGGCTTGGAAGGGCTAAAAGGGAGTGTGGAGGTATAAAGAAATTAGAAATAAAGCAAGACAATTCAACAATTAACAGAAATAAATAAAGAACTAAAATAGAGTACAGTGTAAGACAAAGAAACGTGCCAAATGCCGAGTGAGCACTCGGCTCGACGAGCTGGCAACTAAGAACCTGCACGCAATGCCCTCAAACCCCGAGGAAGAACCGCCGCACCTGAAACGCAGGGGTGAGCCTCCTGTCACTGGCTCGGTAGGGGTCTCGCGGAACCCCAACCGAAAACACGGTGGCACGGAAAGCAGCAATTACAGCTAGAATAATAGGAACAGTAAACCTGGTGGCCAGTAAAAACTCGGCACTACAACTACTCCTACTGTACCAGAAAACACGCCCCGATCTCACAGTCGGGAGACCACCGGTCTAACAGAAAGACCTCTGACTACACTGCCAGAGAACACACCCCGACAACCCTATCGTGGAGGCCTGTCTCGCAAACAAAGGCCCAACCCAAGACCACTCGGTCTAGGGACATGGTCACGACCTCGTCGTCGTGAAACCAACACCGTCTAGGAGAAACCCTCGATGACGCTCACTGGAAACCCTAGACCTCTACCTCTGGAACACACCCAAAAACTACATGTAAAATCACATCTCGCAGATAGGAAACGAAAACTCGAGTCACGTGAAACTCACATCAAGTGACGGGAGCACTAACCACCAGAAGTAAGACCGGATGCATCCACTGATGACTTAGTCCACAGCCTCAAGTGTCTCCCTGCGACGCCCCAGGCGGAGACTGAGACACCGTATAGTAACCAGTACCACGAACAAGGACTAGCTGGGGTCGTGCTAGTCAGCGCAGGTCCGACAGCCCCCAACTAAGTGTGCGCACATAGACCATCCGCTCTAGGTCAGGTCCTCTGGCTGGTTTTCCCCCTAGCCAGACTCAGGCTACAAAGGCAAGGGGTCCTACGGTAACCAGCCTAAAAATCGTCTCTCTCAGGTAAGCCGCTCCACCACTCCCGGGTGGGTCGGCACACGCGTGCCGTAAGAAGGCTGCGATCAGCGAGAGGTCACTAAACGCGAATACGGAAAACCACACACGTACCCATTGCGAGTAACGCAGAGTAACAGGTTGCACAATGCCACCAGACTTTGGATAGCCCACTAGACCTACTAAACCAACGATACTTGAGTCACGAGACTCGGGTCAAGACCGTCATACACGACAACACAACGCCGTCAATCTGGCCTAATCCCTAGGTCTGAAATCATGGTACGAAGACTCACGAGGCCGCTCACAACTGCCGAGACCGTTCCCTCATAAAGAAAACTCAAGAGACCTCCAGCCCCAGGCTGGGGGGTTGGACCCGTAGTCCAAGGCCATACGCTTGGCCCACTCTGAAAACACTCATCGGGAAGCCAAAGACGTGCGTGAATAACCCACCGCACACATGCCGATACACGACGGCTCATTCTAGCGAGAACACGAAAGCCCGGATCACATGGGGTCACACGGACCCACCAAACCTATGGGCACGCTAATCAAGGTAACATGGTACCTCCAGACACCTAAAAACATGGACACGGAACCCACGAGGTGTCCGGAATATCCACGAGGCCGAAGGTCAACCACTGGGTCACAACCGGATCGACCGAAGACTAACACAATGCGAACCACAACTAGCATAGAAACCAAGTGGCGGTCCTCCCTAGACCGTCACAGAGCCTGGCGGTCTGGCTTGGACTGCAAGGCCTGGCCTAGCGGTCCAGCCAGGATCGCATGGCCCCAGACGCCACCAAAACCCAGGCTGTCAACCCCAGACCGCCAGGAAGGGTGGTGATCCATTGCCTGACCGCTAGGCAACGTGTAATGCCCCGCATTTTTTTGGATCCTTGTTCGTGGGTCCCGGATCTGGTTTTTCGGAGTGTCTGACTCTGTTGTGTCCGAAATTTTGTTTCGGACATCTTTTGTGTTCGGATCGGCGTGATCCGGAGTTGTTTCGGAGGCCCGGAAGCGTTCCGCGGCTTTTCCGTGTGTGTTTTCCGATTCCCGGTGTGTGTTTCGGTAATTCCTTCGGAACCTCATTGCGGGTGAACCGAGCCGTTCACCAGGGCGCGAGTGGTACCGTTGCGATCGGTGCGTTCCGAGGATCGCGAAAACGTGATTTTCTATTTTCTGGTATTTTTGGAGAATTTCTGGATTTTTCTATATTAACCTCCTTTTCTCTCTCCCCATCTCTCATTTCTCTCTTCTCTCCCTCTCTCTTCTCTCCCTCTCTCTCCGGCGGCCGACGGGGCGGAGCGCGGGCGAGGTGGGGACGGCGCGGGCGAGGCACGGGTGAGGATGGGTGAGGATCGAGGCGGTGGAGGCGCAGTGAAGCTCGGCCATGAGTTCGTGGAACGGCGAGGCTTCAACGGCGTTTTCTTCGTGGATCGGCGTCCGCGGGCGCGAAATCTTCGGTGGAGGTAGGGAGATGGACCCTCAACCCGCGTACTTCATTTCCCGCGAGTTTTGTAGGTCGTGGTGAGCCGAGTGGGCTAAACGGGGTGATTTGGGAAAATGCATGTTTTTGGGGAGTGAGCTGAATCTTGTGTTTTGATCGTGTTTTTGGGGTTTAAATGGGTCCCCTCAGTGCTAGGGAGGTTGGGGGATGTTTCCCCCTTTGTTTCCCCATCACCTGGGGGTGATCGGGGCGTGGAATGGATTTCTTCGTGGTTCTCACCGTGTTTCGGGCGCAGACTGAGAACGCGCTACCCTCAGGTAGCGCGTTCTTGATGGTCGCGCTGCCCAGACGGGGCGCGTTCATCGGAGAAGATGAACAGTAAGGCGGTTCGAGTCACGCCTTACAGCCCCAGCGCGTTCTTGTTGTCGCGCTATAGGATCATACCGCGACCTGGTCTGGTCGCGCTATGGACTTGTAGCGCGTTCTTGTTGAACGCACTAAGGGTGTATAGCGCGTTCTGCCTGAACGCGCTATGCACCTATAACGCGTTCTTGGAGGTGACCAGCCGGGCTGCCCGGGGCAGGCGGTTTGCGGCTGATCGTGCTCCCCTTGGGCCGTGTGTGTCCCGGGTACCTCGTGGAGTTCCGTGACCATGTCTTTGGGTGTCCGGAGGTTCCGTTTACCTTGATTTACGTGCCCGTGAGTTTAAGGGTCCGGGTGACCTTCTAGCGTTCCGACTGTGTTGTGTTGGTCTCCGGTCGACCCAGTTGTGACCCAGTGGCCGACCTTTGACCTCGTGAGTTATCGCATTGTGGTTTTGGACCTAGGGATTAGGCCAGATTGACGGCTCCGTGCTGTCATGTGCAACGGGCTTGACCTCGAGTCTTGTGACTCAAAGGCCGTTGGGTTTGCAGGTTTAGTGGGATGTCCAGAGTCTGGTGGCGTCGTGCCACCTGTTACTCCGTGTTACTCATAATGAGTGCGTGCGTGGTTTCAGTGTCCACGTTCTGTGACCCTACCACTAGTCGTAGCTTTCCCACGGCATGCGTGTGCTGGCTCGCCTGGGAGTGGCTGAGCGGCGTACCCGAGAGAGGCGGTGAGTAGGCTGGTTACCGCAGGGCCCCCGCGTACTTCCGAGTCCGGGTTTAGGGGGAAATACCAGCTAGAGGATAGGCCTAGGGCATATGGTCTGAGTGTGCACACGAGGTTGGGGGCGTCAGACAGCACCGGCAGGCGCGACCCCAACTAGTCCTTGTTCTGTGGTACTGGTTACTGTGTGTGTCTGAGTCTCACGTCTGGGGCGTCGTAGCTAGACACTTGTGACGCGGTGTAAGACGTCAGGGGACGCAGCCGGTCGTTCTTCTAGTGGGTGGTGCTCCTGTCACGTGACGTGAGTTGTCGTGCACCGGGTTTTGTTTCTGTCCGCGGGACGGGACTTCGTGAGTGGTTTCGGGAGTGTTCCCGGAGTCGAGGTCTGGGGTTTCCGGTGAGCGTCACCGAGGGCCTTTCTCCAGGCAGTGTTGTGTTCACGACGGTGAGGTCGTGACCGTGTTCCCTGACCGTATGGTTTTGGCTCAGGCCCTTTTCGAAGGGCAGGCCTCCGCTACGGAAGTAGCGTGGCATTTTCCTAGTAGCATGGCTAGGGCGGTTCGTGTCTGGTGGTCCCCGATCGTGGGATCGGGTGGTCGGGCGCGTGGCCTGGTTGTCCCCCGACGGGAGACTAGGTGGTGTTTTCTGGTACAGTAGGAGTATCTGTAGGACCGAGGTTTTGTCGACCACCGTAGTTACTTTCCTGCTTTCGTGGTTACTTCTTTCCGTTGCCGTCTTGCTAGCGTAGCTTTCCTTCTGCCGTTGTTTCTCAGTTGGGGTTCCGCGGGATCCCTACTGGGCCAGTGACAGGAGGCTCACCCCTGTGTTTCAGGTGCGGCGGTTCAGCCTCGGGGTTCGGGGGTGCTGTGCGGAGGCTCTTAGTTGCCAGTTTGCTGGGCCGAGTGTTCACTTGGCACGTGGTATGTTTTACTGCTTTAGACTGTACTTTCTGTTGGACTGGACTCTGTTGTAGTTGTTTATTTACTTCTGTTAATTGTTGAATTGTCCTGCTTTTGTTCCTATTCCTTTGTGCCTCCACACTCCTTTTTAGCCCTTCCGAGCCCTCCCGGCTCATGGGCGGCAGTGCGAGTCTCGGGTTATCGGGACTTCCCGGTAATCGGATTCTCGGGCCGTCACACAACGCCTAGCGGTCTGTCGCACGGTCGCTACCCCACCTGATCTCAAACGACTCCAAAGTAGAAAATGGTCTAGCCCTGACCGCTACAACGTGCCTGGCGGTGTACACCAGACTGCTAAGCCCCTCAGGCGGTCTATCGGGAGACCGCAAAACCAACCGACATAGGGGGAACCTTAGCGGTCTCCAGAGGATCGCTAGGTAGCCTAGCGGTCTCTGGAAGGACCGCTAAGGCGTCCCTAGCGCGAAAACAGCGAACTCCGTAAAAAAGCCCATTCCACGCCCCTTTCACACCCACGTGAAGGGGAAAACAAGGGGAAACTAGTCCCTAACCTCTCTAGCACCGAATGGTGAAAGGGGGCCCCTTATATAAAAGGTCGGTTGGCCTTTAGTCCGGCCGGTCTGCCGCCAGCGGTCGACCGCCGCGACCCTAGCGATTGACCGCCAGGACCGAAATCCCATATTTTTAAAATTTTTCTTTTTCTTTTTTTTTTGGTTTGTTCCTTCTTTTTCCTTTTTTTTTGTTTGTATATGGGAGATAAACAACCGACTGCCTGAGTGGGGCCATCAACATGACATGGGAATTGTGTAGAGGTGAAGTTGTGGATATAAGAGAACATGTTCTGGCTGCCCCTAGGTAGTACCTTTAGTTCCAACATCACTGAGTCCACAGATATTTTTAACCAAGGGATATTTGGCCGTAGAAAAATGTTTCAAGGAGGGCTAAATATAAGTAAGTACATTCAAGCATACATAAGTGAATGAAGGCACACAAGGTATTGAAGGAAAACAAGGTCAATATGCATGTTATTCTACCCTTGATGCACATGAATTTCTACAAATGCAACCCTATACCTTAAATGTAAACCTATGCATGTATGCTCTCACCCTTGCACATCCCAAGTTCTCTTCTTATCTTATTAAATTGATCCTAGTTTAGGGGTTTGGTGAAAATGTCAGCTCGCTGATTGTGTGTTAATGAAGTTCAATTCAAAGACCTCTTTTCCTACATGATCTCTCAGAAAGTGATGACGAATATCTATATGCTTGGTCCTAGAGTGTTGAACTAGATTTTTTGACAGATTGATTGCACTGGTATTATCACACAGTATTGGAACAGTTTTCATTTCAACATCTAAATCAAGCAGTTGATTTTTGATCCAAAGTACTTGGGCTCCACAACTTCCGGCGGCTACATATTCAGCCTCGGCCGTTGAGAGAGCTACTGAATGTTGTTTCTTGGAGGCCCATGAGACTAGACAACCACCAAGAAACTGACAGTACCCACTTGTACTTTTACGATCTACAATGCACCCACCATAATCCGCATCGGTATAGGCAATTAAATCAAAAGAACTGCCGATAGGAAATCACAAGCCAAAGTCTATTGTGCCAATGAGATATCTAAAGATGCGTTTAACAGCTGATAGATGAGATTCTTTGGGGCATGACTAAAAACGGGCACAAAGACATACACTGAATTGAATGTCAAGGCGACAAGCTTTAAGGTACAGTAGTGATCCGATCATACCTCGAAAAAGTGTAAGATCTACTATTTTACCATTTTCATCTTTATCCAGCTTTGTGGTGGTAGCCATGGGAGTTGATATAGGTTTTGCTTCCGCCATCCCATATTTCTTCAACAATTCCATCGTGTACTTTGCTTGACTTATGAAAATACCCTCAGAAGTTTGCTTCACCTGTAATCCAAGAAAGAAAGTTAGCTCCCCCATTAAGCTCATCTCAAATTCTCCTTGCATGATTTCTGCAAATTCATTGCATAATGCATTGTTAGTAGCTCCAAAAATGATGTCATCCACATACACTTGAACTACTAAAATATCTTTACCTGATTTCCTCTAGAATAATGTTTGATCAACCTTACCTCTCTTGAAGCCATTTACAATCAGAAATGAGGTAAGCCGTTCATACCATGCCCTTGGCGCTTGCTTTAGTCCATACAGGGCCTTTTGGAGCTTGTACACATGTCGTGGATGTTTGGAATCTTCAAAACCTGGAGGCTACTCTACAAAGACATCCTCTTTGATATAACTATTAAGAAATGCAGATTTAACATCCATTTAAAATAACTTAAAGTTCAAAGAACAAGCATAGGACAATAAGATCCGGATTGCTTCAAGTCTAGCAACTGGTGTAAAAGACTCATCAAAATCAATACCCATCTCCTGGCTATACCCCTTGGCAATAAGTCAGGCCTTGTTCCTAACAACCAAACCTGCATCATTTAGCTTGTTTCTGAAAACCCAATGAGTTCCAATAGTGAGATGGTTCTTAGGACGCGGTACGAGAGTCCACACCTCGTTTCTTTCAAACTGGTGCAGTTCTTCATGCATAGTCTGAATGCAAGATTCATTTTGAAGAGCTTCATGAATGTCATTGGGTTCTTCTTATGAAAGTAGAGCCAACAAATGCTCCTCTTATACCTGCCTTAGAGAGGACCTTATTTTTACCCCATCCTTTAAATTACCTATGATGTTCACAGTTGGATGATCCTTTAGAAGTGTGGAAGAACAGGGCAAGTCAAGATGCTGCACTTGTGATTCTTGCAGTGTCTCAATTGTAGGATCCTCATCTTCCTCATTTTTGCTTGATATTGCCTTCAATGGTTCATCCTTAGCTTGGACATTTGATGTGTTCTTAGGATCTTCATCTGCATCGAAAGTAGAGAAAATTTGATTTGTCAGTTTTGATTCGGATTCATCAAAAATAACATGAGGACTTTCTTCAAAGACTAAAGTCCTTTTATTGAATAATCGGTAAGCTCTAGAATTGAGTGCATAACCTAGAAAAATTCCTTTGTCACTCTTTTCATCAAACTTGCCCAGGTTGGACTTACCATTGTTCAAAATGTAGCAAGGGCATCCAAAAGGTTTAAGATAGGAGATGTTTGGTTTCTTACCTTTGTAGAGCTCATATGGAGTTTTCTTCAGAATAGGCCTTATCATTGCCCTATTGATGATGTAGCGTGCTGTACTCATCGCCTCAGCCCAAAAATACTTAGGTAGGGAATTCTGACTGAGCATGGTCCGGGCCATGTCTATCAATGTTCTGTTCTTCCTCACCACTACTCCATTTTGCTAGGGCGTCCTTGGTGACGAAAAATTGTGTGTGTACCCTTGCTCTTCACAGAAAATGCTGAATTCATGATTTTCAAATTCACCACCATGATCACTCCGGATGGTGGTGATGAGGTAACCTTTTTCATTTTGGATTTTTCTGTAAAACACTTGAAACTCCGTCAGGGCATCACTTTTGTTAGCTAAAAATAACACCCATGTGAATCTTGAAAAATCATCAACAATCACAAAGCCATAGGATTTTCCTCCTAGGCTAGAGGTTCTAGTAGGACCAAAAAGATCAAGATGCAGTAATTCCAATGGCCTAGCGGATGAAACAATGTTTTTATTTTTGAAAGAAGTTCGTGTTTGCTTGCCTTTCGTGCAAGCTTCACAGATTCTATCACTTTCAAATTTCAATTTTGGCAGTCCATTTACCAAATCATGTCTAGACAACTTGGAGATTACTCCAAAACTAAGCAGAGATCATCATAAGAAATATTATCAATATTAATAGTACAGACATTATTATTTCTTTTTCCAAAAAATTTGATCTCATTAGTGTTTTTGTTCAAGACAATGCAGTGGGTTTCATCAAAAATAACTTTAAAACCCTTATCGCACAATTGGCTTATGCTTAGCAGATTGTGATTTAGACCTTTTACCAAAAGCACATCTTCAATAAGAATTTCAGAATTCTTACCAATGTTGCCAATCCCAACGATTTTACCTTTGTCTTGACCTCCAAAGACAACCGATCCTCCGTCCTTGTCTTGCAGTGTAGAGAACACTTTCTTGTCCCCTGTCATATGTCTTGAACAGTCGCTGTCCAGGTACCATTTGCTCCCCCAGGCTTCAAGACATATCTGCAAGAAGAAGAATTCTCATGCAATTATTTTTGGTACCCAAGCTAGTTTGGGTCCGTAGGAGTTAGTCCAGTTCTGAGTATATCTCTTCTTGGTCCAAAAAACATGGTTTCTAGGTGAGTTTTGTCTGAACCAGCAATTTACAATAGCATGACCAAATCTACCACAATGATAACAGTTAACAGGTGTAAACTTTCTTTGAAACTGTCGTGGTTTGGGTTGAGCATGCTTTGGTTCAGGCTTGGAACATGAAGCATGGTTTTTATCTTTTGCATGAACAAAGGATGTGGTTATCTTATGCTCAAACGATTTTTGGTTTTGAGGAGTGTATCCGAGACCTTCTTTTTAAAAATTGACTTTAATTCCCAACATATTATCTAGATTTTGCTTGCCCTTAACAAATATTGACAATGTAAACTGAAGATCAGCCACTTCTTTTTCTAAACTCACAGCCTTTTCTTCAAGTTCTGAGTTTGTGGATTTTAGAGTTTATTCTTCAATTTTGATCTTTTCACATGCTTCCTCCATTTCAATTATTTTGCATGATAGTTCCTCTTTGGTTTTATCACAGTCTAAAATTGTTTGCAATAGACTTTCCTTTTCTTCCGTTGCCTCAAACCATTCATGTTCCAGTTTCTCAAATTTGGCAAAGATATCTTCACGTGACAAGTCATCAAGTTTCTTTTTGAGAGTTTTATTTTCAGATCTGGTTTTCTTGTATTTAGTGTACAGCTTTTCATATTCAGATTCCCATTGTTCATTGGAAATGAATTCAGGGTCAGAATTTACTTCCGTAGATTCATCTTCATGTGCCATGAGACACAAGCTTTCCACAAGTTCTTGAATCTCTTCATCAGATGGTTCATCTTCTTCGTCACTCCAAGTGGCGGCCATAGCTTTGGGTTTCTTGAAATTATCCTTCTTGAATTTCTTTTTCAGATCTAGACATTAACCTCTCATGTGCCCAGGCTTCTTGCATTCGTAGCATATGATGCTACTTGGCTTGCTCGATTCGCCTTTGGTTTGCGTGGGCCTTCTTTGCCCCTTTCTGAAGTTTCCCTGAAAATTTCTCTTCTTCCTTAGAAATTTCCTCACTTGGCGAGTTATCATCGCCAATTCTTCATCTTCGTTGCTTCCGTCACTTAATTCACCTTCTTGAAATTCGTCATCGGATTGATGAGCTTTCAGTCCCATGACCTTTTTCTTCTTGATGTCTTCATCAACTGTTCTCTTTATATTTATCTCATAGGTCATGAGTGGCCCTATGAGTTCGTCCAAGGTGAGAGTTGACAAGTTCTTTGAGTCTTCAATTACCATGGCCTTTGTGTGCCAAGCCGACGGTAGGGACCTTAACACCTTCCTCACAAGGTCAGAATTTGAGTATTCCTTCCCGAGACTTTTGAGACCATTTGTGATCTCTGTCAACCTTACAAACATCTCGGAGATGGTTTCTTCAGGTGTAATTTTAAATAGCTCATAGTTAGTGACTAGGAGATTTGTCTTGGTTTCCTTGACCTCTGAAGTTCCTTCGTATATGAGTCGCAACTTGTCCCACATTTCTTTGGCTGAGCTGCACATAGAAACACGAGAAAATTCATTAGGGTGTATCGCACATTGCATAATAGTCATGGCATTGAAATTAGCAGTGCATTTCTTAATTTCCTCCTCGGGTGTCCATTTATCTTCATCAGCCCCGAGTTTATGAGGACCCTTGTCCACAACTCTCCAAACTTCATACTCTTGAGCCCTCAGAAAAACATGCATTCTATTTTTCTAGTACGAGTAGTTTGAACCGTCAAAGAAGGGAGGACGGTTGATGGAGTGACCCTCGGGTATCATACCCTTGTTTGCCATTTAACCGGATCTTACTCTAGATCGTTAGATCTGTAAAAGAGAGAGCCCTTTGCTCTGATACCAATTGAAGTCCTGAGAGTAAATGGCACCCAAGAGGGGGGGTGAATTGGGTATTAAAAAATTAATCAAAGCAGTCCTCAATTTTAAGATGAAGTGATGACACTATGTAACTAATGCAGGATAAAGTAGATCTACCAAAATCAAACACCGCAAGCATGCACAGAAGGGGGATAGGAGAAAGGGAACAAACCACAAAGAGACAGCGATTTTTAGGTGGTTCGGATACCGCAACGGCAACCTACGTCCACCCCTCACGGACCGTGAGGATCCACACACTATCTTGTAAAGAGATACAAGATCGAACACGCACACACACACACACACACGTTGGGAGATGAAGGTTCCCTGAAGGTGTTAAGACACCCATCAACACACAAAAACCAACGGATCAACTAGACACACACACGGATCTAGGAAGATCCACACACACACGAGATTGTTACAGGATTACAAAAGCCACACTTGAAGCTTAGAAGAATTGAGAATGGAAACACAAAAGAAAAAACTTGATTGATGCTCCCCCTTAGTTGATGAAGAGTTTCTAGGATGCAGCTTGAACTCCACTTGGCTTGGGCTTGATCTTCACTTGAGGATGGAGGAAGAATGATGAAGAACTCTTCTCGGAGCACTGTTCACGTCTACAGTGCTAGCTCCCCTCTTATTCCCTTTGATAGCCTTCTTGATCCAACTTGAGCATTAGGGTTTTCTTAACCCTCTTGTATGTGTTATATAGATTTTGAATGGTCCATGGACTCCCCCAGATCAGATCCACAATATCTGGAGGGTTTGGTTGCTTAGGGATTAAACAATACCAAGAGGGAGGGCTTTCCTCGAAGTGATAAAAAGTCAACAATGTTGGGCAGCTCGGGGCTAGCGGTCGACCTCCAGGGGCTGGCGGTTGACTGCCACTGAGAAACCAGGAGGAGGCCGGTCCCAGGGAATCCTGGTCGACCGGGATTGAGGGGGCGGTTGACCGCCACTGAGACAAGCTGTAGAAAAGTCCATTTTGTTATTTTAGGTCGACCGGGATCAGACCGAAGGTCGACCAGACTGTCAAAAACCTAAAAACTGATGATTTTAGCCCAGAAAAATGTATCCAAATAATTGAGACATGAATTGAACGAATGGTTAAAACTTATTTCAAGTTCATTTGATTTCTTGGAAATGCGTTTGGAATGCTAAACACTTAAGTAAAAACCGTGAAGAAATCCAGCATGAAAGCTTATGGAATACCCTTAAGATATTGGTTCCAAGCACGTGAACAAGTATATGTCCTTGGTTTTGTTATCATCAAAAGCACTGAGATATATACAACAGGTGGAACTGGATCCCAAGGCAGAACACCAGTCTTGGGTATTGATGGAACTGGATCCCAGGGCAGAATGCCCGTCTTGGGTGCTATTGGAGCCGGATCCCAGAGTTGGATGGCCCCCCTTTCTTTTTTTTTTTGGTATCGTCGGAGCTGGAACCTGGGGTTGAACGCCTGTCTTGGGTATTGGTGATGCGGGAATACTGGGACCCAGGGCGGAGCGCCCATCTTGGGTATTGATGTAGCTGGGACCCAGGGCGGCAAGCCCGTCTTGGGTGTTGATGGAACTGAGACCCAGGGCTAGGCGCTCGTGTTGGGTGTTGCTGGAACTGAGACCCAGGGATAGACGCCCATCTTGGGTGTTGCTGGAGCTGAGACCCAGGGCTAAGCGCCCGTGTTGGGTGTTGTTGGAACTGAGACCCAGGGCTAGACGCCCATCTTGGGTGTTACTGGAATTGAGACCCAGGGCTAGACGCCCGTGTTGGGTATTGCTAGAGTTGAGACCCAAGGCTAGACGCCCATCTTGGGTGTTGCTGGAACTGAGACCCAGGGCTAGATGCCTGCTTTGGGTGTTGAGGCGGCCTTGTCCCAAAGAGGAAACTGATGGAGACATCATCCACAATTCCCTTTGGCTAGGGTCTTCTTCACACTCCGGCATCGTTTGAGTTCGGGCCTCTCTCTATAAAGGCCCACTTATCCTTTTTATGCTATTTACTTGAGTCATTTGATGTAATTTTCAGTTTATTTGAGTCATGTCCCTAGGTCTTGCATTTATTTTCCTAAGTATTGAGTGTCATTAGATTGTGTAATGTGCTATTGGGCCTAATTCTTCGGGCTTGGCCCATGAGCCCCCCTACCCCTTCGGTTATTTGCTATTGAGTCTTTTGTCAGGGACTTATTGTAAAATGTGGGTTTCCTATATATAGGGCCCCATTTCCTTCATTTGGAGGTAATGAATGATTCAATACAAAATAATCCCATTTGAGTACTCAACTTAGTTCTAGTGGAGTGAATCCTATAGTTGGGTGAGAAGCCCTAGGGGAGTGAATCCCCACCCCACCTCTATCTCTCTTTCTCTCTCTTCCCCAAGGAGGGTTTCGCCCCATTCCTCTCTCCTCCTCCTCCCAACCACCTCCAACCCCCACCTACCTCCATTAAGGCCCCTCCACTTCCCCACACCCCATTTACTTCCCCCCCTAGTTCCTAGGTAAAGTCTTCCCCATTCCAACACCATCTCCCCCATTCCAACCAAATCTTCCCTATTCCAACACAATCACCCCTCTTCCCCACACCTTCTCCCCACTCCCAAGGCCATTTCAAATTTGAAATCCCTTCCCTCCATGCTTTGGCCGCCCCTCCCACTATCCCCTTTAGCCTAGGTCGCCCCCCACCTCCCTCCATTCTTCATCCCCCTTGCAATCCCCATTCCCCATTACCTCAGCTGAAACCTGCGGCCTCCCCCTCTTCCTCCATCTCCCCTCCACCATTAGACCCCCTCCACACCTCCCACATACTCCCTCCATCATCCCCTACCTCCCCTTCACCCTATAGTTCTTGCTTCCCCTTCTTCTTGGAGGTCTTTGGAAGCTTTATTCAAGTTGCAGCTCGCTGTCCAGAAGTTGTAGGTGAACCAGCCACTTGCAGAGGCCACCACGACTTCCTCCGGACGAGTTTGAAGGCACAAGAGACATCCACAGAAGCGTCTCCCTGTCTTCTTTGCAACAGAAGTGATTTCGTCTTCATCCGAGCTGTGTGCTGCCCAGGAGCTTCGTTCTTCCACAACGGCGCAGAGCTGTCCCTGCTGAGTACCAGAACCGGATTAGAAGCACTGCCACGATGAACCTCGGAGGAATCAGCCCCCAAGCTCTTCTACAAAGTTCTTCATCGCCCTGTCCACTTTCAGAATCAAGAAGCAGAACTCCGTTCGGCATCCAGTAACAGAAGTTATCAATTTTCTCCCTCTGCTGCACGGATCTGCTTCCCCACAGTCTACCCCGACCAGTCATCCTTGTTCATAGTCTCCAGGTCTTCTCCGGCATCTTTTAGCATCCCCGTCAGTTTTGCTGTGAAGAAGACTTTTTCATGATTCCAACAACTCTGGCGGTTATCGATTCGGAGTCCGGGAGCCATCGAGCATTCTCTGCAACCTGCGGTTGAAATCTGAAGCTGCCAGTCCCAGAACTTGCCACTCTGTTCGAAGCTTCACCCCGGTCAGCAGTGGTACCAGAAGAAATTTAAAAAATTCTGAGGTGTTCCAGTACCAGTCACGAAGAGTTCCCCCCTGGTCTCGCCATCAGCAGAATTCTGTATCAACTTCTGCAGCCCCAACTTCGACTGTCAGTCCTCCCTCCCAGACAGCAGGCAGATACGGCTTCCCAACTTCTTATCGCTTTTGGTCCTAGTTTCCCCCTCCCCGCTTGGCCGGCTGAAGGCCCCTCCCTGTGTGGAGGTAGTATTGATTGTAATATCATTAACCCCCACCCAAGGTCCCCTCCTGCGAGAGGTGTAGTGTTGTAACTTCTTTGGGCAGGTCAAGCGACACCGCCGCGGCGTGTGGGGATCCACTCGCCTCCCCGCTCGCCCTCGTCTCCGAGCGGGATCGGTTTCTTCAAACCGGTCGAGTAAGTGCTCACACCTCACTCCATTAGTGCTTGTCTTTCAATATAAGTTCTAGTTCCGCTGGTTATGCGAGTGAGAGCTCGATCCTCAAGCCCCATTGCCTTGAGTGATCACCGTGGGAAAAGTGCAACCGGTGCCTTCGGCACTTCGTCGGCCCCATTGAATTGGGCTTCCACACCCATTGGGAATCCAATCTTGGCCTTGCTGGCCCTCTACCAGCAAGGGCCCAACCCCTCAACCTCACCTTGGCATTGCCAAGTTACCCCGGGCTTGGGTGAGTGTCGATAGAGCGGTGGCCCAATTCGGCCCATTTGAATGCGATTGTGCTTGCTTGCATTAGGTCCGAGGTTGTGTCACATCAATTGGTATCAGAGCAAGTCTTTGACTTGTCTCTATCAAGTCTAAGTCCTAGGACCATTGCATTGTGTGTCCAACATCTTTGGCCCCTTGTCTTGCATGTCCACCCGTAGTGGTGCTAGTTACCGACCCGATCCTTCATCTTCAAATCCACCCATGGATCCCCATCCTCAACTCAATCAAGATGCTCTTAGGGAGGAACCTCAAGGCCAAATGAATAGGGTAGATGCTGCCCTTACCAACATTCTTGCCCAACTTGAGTCCCTTACCACTCGAATTGCTCGGCTTGAAGAGCATGAGTTCCACCCAAGGAACAATGAACCTAGAGTCCACCTTCCACATGTTGAGCCTCCTAGGGAAGACCCTCATCCAAGGAATAATGAGCCAAGAGTTCAACCACCACATGGTGAGTTGCATAGGAATGAGTTCCACCCAAGGAACAATGACCCAAGAGTCCACCCTCCATACATTGAGCCTCATAGGGATGAGTTCCATCCTAGGAACCATGGACCAAGAGCCTATCATCCACATGCTGAAATTTATAGGGAAGACTTGGATCATGACCCTTACCATGACCATGAGAGACCCCGACACCATCCCATTCATGAAAGGCGTCCACGGGACGACCCGGATGACCCTCTCTTAAGGATGATTAAGGTAGAGGCCCCAAACTTTGATGGTTCCCATGAACCAAGTGTCTACTTAGAGTGGGAGACCGCCATGGACCAATACTTTGAATGGTACCCTATGTCCGACCAAAGGAGGGTAAGGTTGGCCAAAATGCATCTCATCAAGTTAGCCAAAACTTATTGGTTAAACCAAGAGGGTCTAAGAAGGATTAGGCGGGGAGAGCCTATTGATACTTGGGAGGGTATGAAGAACCAACTTAGGAACAAATACCTTCCCCAATCCTACCATCAAATGCTCTTAGATGAATGGCAAAGCCTCACCCAAGAAGGGAAGACCGTGGTTGAATACATTGAGAAGTTTGACTCCTATCTTTTGAAGTGTGGAGTTCATGAGGACCCGGCCGTTACCTTGTCCCGCTTTAGGAATGGGCTTCAAAGTCACATCAAAAGAGAGCTTTTCATGAGAGATGTTGATAACCTTGAGATAGCTTATCAAATAGCTAGGGATGTAGAAAGATTCTCTAGGATCCCTCGATTTGCTACTCCCCGACCGGTCGATCCCAAAAACATGGGACCACGGCCCATTCCGGCCACTCCCATGAAAGCCCATAATCCAAGTGGGAACACCCCATTAAGGCCTTACAACCCTCCTCCCACCATCACTCCAAACAAACCCACCCCTAGTCACCCCCTCCCACGGAGGGAAGACATTCCCAAAGGCCCAAATGTAGGAACTACTTCGGGTAGCGGGCGTCAACAATGCTTTAGGTGTCAAGGGTTTGGCCACTTTGCGGGGCAATGTCCATCCAAGGGATTATCTAGCTTGCTTATTGAGGAAGAAGCTCCCCCACCCCAAAAAGAACTTGAGAGTGTTGTTGAGGATCATGAAGCCTCCCTAGATTGGGAAGAAGAGTATGAGGCCCAATACCTAGAGTCGGGTTTAGACCACACCACTCCATCTACCAACTCCCATCTAGGAGTGATTAGGTGCACCCTCACCAAACCCCAAGAAGAAGATTGGCGCCGAACTTCAATCTTTCACACCTTTGTCAAGATAGGGAGCCATGTAAGGAAAATAATCGTGGATAGTGGGAGTTGTGTCAATGCCGTATCCCCCGATACCGTTAAGCTTCTTGGGCTTACTATCACTCCCCACCCAAATCCCTATCGGGTCTCATGGATCAACAACAACTCCATCCCGGTCAACACTCAATGTCTTGTGTCCCTCACCTTCTCTTCATACCATGGTCAAATATGGTGTGACATCATACCCATGGAAGTAGGTAGCATCCTACTAGGAAGACCTTGGCTTTATGATGTAGATGCCACCATCTTGGGTAGGAGCAACATATGCACCTTTGAACATGAGGGAAAGACTATCCGTCTTAACCCCTCCCCACCCCGTCCCATGACCAAAAGGGACCCTCTCCCTCAAGGACAACACCCCATCACCCCACAAGTCTCGGGGAACTCCACCCCTCCAACCCCATCCCTCACCCAAACTCCCAAACAAAGTGGGACCTCGGGGTTGACCAAGGGTCTACATCTCATCACTAGGAAAGAACTTGAAGAGGAGATAGTTCAAGGAGCACCACTATGTGCGGTGGTCATTTGCCTAGGAGAACCCACTTCCACCAATCCACATCCCATAGAAATCCAACAACTCCTAGAAGAATTCCATGATGTGTTCCCAACGGAACTCCCGGACCAACTCCCTCCCATGCGGGATGTGCAACATGCAATTGATCTAGTCCCGGGGGCCACTCTCCCAAACCTTCCTCATTATCACCTCAATCCCACGGAACATGCCGAACTTCGGAGGCAAATAGAGGAACTCATTAGGAAGGGCTTCATTCGCATTAGCAAAAGCCCATGTGCCGTCCCGGCCCTTCTAACTCCCAAGAAGGATGGGTCATGGCGAATGTGTGTGGATAGTAGGGCCATTAACAAAATCACCGTCAAGTATAGGTTTCCCATCCCTAGGCTTGATGACATGCTTGATATGTTAGCCGGAGCCACAATTTTCTCCAAAATTGACCTTAAGAGTGGCTATCACCAAGTTAGGATAAGGCCCGGGGATGAGTGGAAAACGGCTTTCAAAACCAAAGATGGTCTCTTTGAATGGTTAGTCATGCCTTTTGGGCTTTCAAATGCCCCAAGTACTTTCATGCGTCTTATGACGGAGGTCCTTAGGCCATTCATTGGGATCTTTCTAGTGGTCTACTTTGATGACATACTCATCTATAGTCAATCCCAAGAAGCTCACCTTGACCACCTTAGGCAAGTTTGTACCATCCTTCGACAAGAGAGCCTATTTGCCAACTTAGGAAAGTGCCACTTCATGACCACCTCCCTCACCTTCCTAGGATTTGTGGTGTCCACCAAAGGCGACAAGGTCCAAGCTATTATTGATTGGCCGGAACCCCACACCCTTCATGAGGTCCGAAGTTTCCATGGATTGGCAACATTCTATAGGAGGTTTATTCGTGGATTTAGCACTATCACTGGCCCAATCACCGATTGTCTCAAGAAGGGGACTTTTGTATGGACCAAATCAGCCTCTAAAGCCTTCCAAGAACTTAAGGAGAAGTTGACCCAAGCCCCGGTCCTATGCCTTCCCGATTTCTCTAAAGTCTTTGAAGTCACATGTGATGCATCCGGGATAGGGATAGGAGGGATTCTTAGTCAAGAGGGACACCCGGTAGCCTTCTTTAGTGAGAAGCTTTGTGATGCTAGGACAAGATACTCCACTTATGACAAGGAGTTCTATGCCGTGGTTCAGTCCCTCCGACATTGGAGGCACTACTTGTTGCCCAAGGAGTTTGTCATCTTTTCTGACCATGAGGCCCTCAAATACCTCAACTCCCAACAAAAGCTAAATGCTCGACATGCCCGATGGGTTGAGTTCATCCAATCCTACACTTTTGTCATCAAACACAAGGCCGGGAGTGAGAATCGAGCGGCGGATGCCCTTAGTAGGAAAGTTTCCTTGCTCTCCACTATCCAAGTGGAAGTGATCGGATTTGATAGGATCAAGGATGAGTACCCTAGCTGCCCCGACTTTGGGCACATCTATACCACCTTGACCACCCCTTCTAGCAAGGAACATGAGGGATTTGTCTTAGAGGATGGGTTCCTCTTCAAGGGACCCAAGCTTTGCATTCCACGGACCTCACTCCGAGACTTCTTGGTTTGGGAATTACATGCGGGAGGGTTAGCTGGTCATTTTGGAGTCCACAAAACCATTGCCCTAGTTGAGGGTCAGTTTTATTGGCCTAGTCTCAAGAGAGATGTAGGCAAGGTTGTGGGTCAATGCCGAACATGTGCCTCGGCCAAACAAGTGAAACAAAACACCGGCCTATATACCCCACTCCCCATCCCCGACCGACCATGGCAAGACTTAAGCATGGACTTTGTGCTAGGATTACCCAAGACTCAAAGAAGGCATGACTCCATCTATGTGGTGGTTGATAGATTTTCCAAAATGGCCCATTTCATCCCATGCTCCAAAACCTCCGATGCCTCCCATGTGGCCCGATTGTTCTTTGATGAGGTTGTCCGTCTCCACGGGCTACCTAAGACCATAGTCTCCGATAGGGATGTCAAATTCACTAGCTACTTTTGGAAAACTCTTTGGCACATGATGGGTACCCTCCTCAAATTCTCCACTGCCTACCACCCCCAAACAGATGGCCAAACCGAAGTTGTCAATCGGAGTCTAGGGAACCTTCTTAGGTGTCTTGTTGAGGATCGCCCCGAAATTGGGATCTCATCTTACCCCAGGCCGAATTTGCATATAACAATTCCATCAATAAGTCCATAGGGATGAGTCCATTTGAAGCCGTGCATGGATACAAACCAAGAAAGCCTTCCGATCTCATTCCCCTTCCCCAGCATGCTAGAGTGTCCATTTCAGCTGAGTCTTTTGCACAACATATTAGAGAATTGCATGAAGAAATTCGCAAGCACATCAGCAAAAAGAATGAGGCTTATAAAAGGTTGGCCGACTCTCATCGGCGTCACCAAGAATTCCATGTGGGTGACTTTGTGATGGTAAGGACGGAGAGGCTCTCCCCGGGAGCCAACTCTAAACTGAGGCCACGTGGGGCTGGTCCCTTCCAGGTCTTGAGGCGCATTGGTGCAAATGCCTACGAATTAGATCTCCCTGAGGAGTATGGAATAAGTCCCACATTCAATGTCGCCGACCTAGTGCCATATAAGGGACCCACGGTGGTACCTAGTGAGGAGATTGGGCCTACTTCTTCCATTGAGAGAGCACCCACCCGTGAGGAGAGGCCACCAACCAAAAGAGCCCAGCGTGAACAAATTGAACAAATATTGGATGTACAAGTCACTACCACTCGGAGCAAGGTATATGAGCGCTATCTCGTCAGGTGGAAGGATCGGCCTCCTTCGGAGGATTCTTGGGTGAGTCGGGAGGATCTCCAGCGGTTGGATCCGGACCTCCTCGAGCAGTACCACAGCCGGATGGACCCCTACTCGACGGAGTCGAGCTCTTCACAGCCCAGGGGATTTGATGGAGACATCATCCACAATTCCCTTTGGCTAGGGTCTTCTTCACACTCCGGCATCGTTTGAGTTCGGGCCTCTCTCTATAAAGGCCCACTTATCCTTTTTATGCTATTTACTTGAGTCATTTGATGTAATTTTCAGTTTATTTGAGTCATGTCCCTAGGTCTTGCATTTATTTTCCTAAGTATTGAGTGTCATTAGATTGTGTAATGTGCTATTGGGCCTAATTCTTCGGGCTTGGCCCATGAGCCCCCCTACCCCTTCGGTTATTTGCTATTGAGTCTTTTGTCAGGGACTTATTGTAAAATGTGGGTTTCCTATATATAGGGCCCCATTTCCTTCATTTGGAGGTAATGAATGATTCAATACAAAATAATCCATTTGAGTACTCAAACTTAGTTCTAGTGGAGTGAATCCTATAGTTGGGTGAGAAGCCCTAGGGGAGTGAATCCCCACCCCACCTCTCTCTCTTTCTCTCTCTTCCCCAAGGAGGGGTTCGCCCCATTCCTCTCTCCTCCTCCTCCCAACCACCTCCAACCCCCACCTACCTCCATTAAGGCCCCTCCACTTCCCCACACCCCATTTACTTCCCCCCCTAGTTCCTAGGTAGAGTCTTCCCCATTCCAACACCATCTCCCCATTCCAACCAAATCTTCCCCATTCCAACACAATCACCCCTCTTCCCCACACCATCTCCCATCTCCAAGGCCATTTCAAATTTGAAATCCCTTCCCTCCAAGCTTTGGCCGCCCCTCCCACTATCCCCTTTAGCCTAGGTCGCCCCCCACCTCCCTCCATTATTCATCCCCCTTGCAATCCCCATTCCCCATTACCTCAGCTGAAACCTGCGGCCTCCCCCTCTTCCTCCATCTCCCCTCCACCATTAGACCCCCTCCACACCTCCCACATACTCCCTCCATCATCCCCTACCTCCCTTCACCCTATAGTTCTTGCTTCCCCTTCTTCTTGGAGGTCTTTGGAAGCTTTATTCAAGTTGCAGCTCGCTGTCCAGAAGTTGCAGGTGAACCAGCCACTTGCAGAGGCCACCACGACTTCCTCCGGATGAGTTTGAAGGCACAAGAGGCATCCACAGAAGCGTCTCCCTGTCTTCTTTGCAACAGAAGTGATTTCGTCTTCATCCGAGCTGTGTGCTGCCCAGGAGCTTCGTTCTTCCACAACGGCGCAGAGCTGTCCCTGCTGAGTACCAGAACCGGATTAGAAGCACTGCCACGACGAACCTCGAGGAATCAGCCCCCAAGCTCTTCTACAAAGTTCTTCATCGCCCTGTCCACTTTCAGAATCAAGAAGCGGAACTCCGTTCGGCATCCAGTAGCAGAAGTTATCAATTTTCTCCCTCTGCTGCACGGATCTGCTTCCCCACAGTCTACCCCGACCAGTCATCCTTGTTCATAGTCTCCAGGTCTTCTCCGGCATCTTTTAGCATCCCCGTCAGTTTTTCTGTGAAGAAGACTCGTCCATGATTCCAACAACTCTGGCGGTTATCGATTCGGAGTCCGGGAGCCATCGGAGCATTCTCTGCAACCTGCGGTTGGAAATCTGAAGCTGCCAGTCCCAGAACTTGCCACTCTGTTCGAAGCTTCACCCCGGTCAGCAGTGGTACCAGAATAAATTTAAAAAATTCTGAGGTGTTCCAGTACCAGTCACGAAGAGTTCCCCTCTGGTCTCGCCATCAGCAGAATTCTGTATCAACTTCTGCAGCCCCAACTTCGACTGTCAGTCCTCCCTCCCAGATAGCAGGCAGATACGGCTTCCCAACTTCTTATCGCTTTTGGTCCTAGTTTCCCCCTCCCCGCTTGGCCGGCTGAAGGCCCCTCCCTGTGTGGAGGTAGTATTGATTGTAATATCATTAACCCCCACCCCAAGGTCCCCCTCCTGCGAGAGGTGTAGTGTTGTAACTTCTTTGGGCAGGTCAAGTGACACCGCCGCGGCGTGTGGGGATCTACTCGCCTCCCCGCTCGCCCTCGTCTTCGAGCGGGATCAGTTTCTTCAAACCGGTCGAGTAAGTGCTCACACCTCACTCCATTAGTGCTTGTCTTTCAATATAAGTTCTAGTTCCGCTGGTTATGCGAGTGAGAGCTCGATCCTCAAGTCCCATTGCCTTGAGTGATCACCGTGGGAAAAGTGCAACCGGTGCCTTCGGCACTTCGTCGGCCCCATTGAATTGGGCTTCCACACCCCTTGGGAATCCAATCTTGGCCTTGCTGGCCCTCTACCAGCAAGGGCCCAACCCCTCAACCTCACCTTGGCATTGCCAAGTTACCCCGGGCTTGGGTGAGTGTCGATAGAGCGGTGGCCCAATTCGGCCCATTTGAATGCGATTGTGCTTGCTTGCATTAGGTCCGAGGTTGTGTCACATTAGAAACTCTTTACCGAGAGTTGGCATTGTTGGATCATAAGGGTAAAGACCCCATCATAGAGCTGGGAGGCCAGGGGCCCAGTGCGGAGAGTCCACATTGGGGACCGACCTTGATGAGACCCGGGGTCGTCTACCCGAGCCAGATGCTGGGGAGCCTCGAACTCGGGGTTGAAAGCCTGTATTGAGTGCCGGCTCGTCTAAGACTCGGGTCGGAAGGCCCGTATAGCATACTGGGAGGCCTTGACCCTGGTGTGGGAAACCCTTGCTGGGGGTAGGCTTGGCTGGGACTCGGAGCTAAGAGCCCGAGTGAGGTGCTGAGGAACCGAGGACCCGGGGCAGAAAGCCCGTGTCGAGTGTTGGCGGAGCTGGGGACCCAGGGGTCAATGACCGCATGGGTCTTTGTTGCTGGAGAGGCAGAGGGGCCAGCTGCCTGTATGGACAGTCGCCAGACTGGGCTGCTCGTCGGCTACGGCAATGGCGTCTGTCACGCCCCGACGCGGAATATCGGGACGTACAGTTAGAAACGAGCTGGAAAGAGAGAGAACTAATCTAAATATATATACAAATGCTAAGAAATGGAAATAACTTATTGACCATTAAACAAAACATAACTGGTACATAATCCACAAATCAACTCAATACAACTGGGATAACAACTCTAAACCACAATAACATAACTGAAGCACAACACACTCTAAACACAACTAACTGATACACTCAAAACATCACTCCTGCCCTTCCCCATCGGTAAGCGCGTCACCTGAAAAGCCTGGAAAGGGGGGAAACAACAACTATGAGCTAACGCTCAGTAGGAAATAACAGATAGGTATAAGTGATTAGCAGTTTAATTACATTTTCAAAATATCATGCTACAAAGGATAATGCAATAAAAGAATCATGATGATATAATGAAACAAAATTTAAAGATCTTGCAAGGTCAAGAGATATAAAGGAACAGAATGGTAATACTTAAGAGGAATAACAGAGACAAGAATTTACTACAGGAGATAACGATAAAGAGTTGGCCATATCGAGATAATTCAAGTCATGTCAAGCACGCGTGTAGTTTCATTTCCACGTCCAAGTAATAGCAAGTAAGTAACAACAAGTAGAGTATAGAACAGTGAAGAGTGGAAAGTGAAAAGTAGTAGAGAGTAGTAGAGAGTAGTGGCCAGTCCTAGATTTAACCCATGTCATAGTACTGGTGCCAAATGCCACACCTAGTCAATCACCTCCCCGGGGGTACACGTAGTGTTCGGGCGCTCCTCCCAGGACTAGACCGAGCCCTTAATTGTTTGCCAGGCATTGATTTCTTTGGATCAAAGATCCCACGAATCTAGACTTCCACAATTTATGGCCAGAATTCCAAGGTTTGAACCATGTAGCAATAATAATTTCAAGTAGGAAGGAGATTCATTTCAGAATTTCAAGGTAAGCACAATCATCAAGAAGATTGAAAACCAAGTCACAATAAGAGTTAATCAGGCTGCGCTACTATAGTACAGCAGTTATCCATCAAGCTAATCAACATATTAATCCTAATTATCAAGTTAATATGTCAAAGATTATCCATTATCATTTGCATTAAGACAATTGCTAAAAATTGATTCAAGATGATAAGGTAAAGGAACAAGCTTGTACAGGAAGGAAAAAGAATGCATTAACAGAGATTTAATTACACCATTAACCACTAATTATGTGGGTTTCTATTTAACCAATGTATGAGTCGAAATGAAGATGGTAAACGGCATGTTTTTACACTATATTTGCAAGTAGGAACCAATGTAAATTGAAATCATAAGGTTTCCAGAACAGGTCACTAGTTCTTCAAAAGTATAGTTTTCAATTGGTCTAAGTTCAATGGGTCGATCCCCTAATGATCCGGATCGATCCACGGGTCGCAAAACGATGAAAATCGGGTTTCTGGTACATGGGTCGACCCCTGGGGTCGACCCCTGTAAAAATGGGGTCTGGCAGCTGAATGGGTCGACCCCAGCCAATTCTGAAGGATGGGCCGACCCCTTCATTCCTGCGCATGGGTCGACCCCTGGGGTCGACCCCCTTGCAAGGAGTGGATGGGTCGACCCCAGGGGTCGACCCTCGCGCCTGGGCCAAATGGGTCAACCCCAAGGGTCGACCCTCGGGCCTGCCAGGGCACCCAGAAAATGGGTCGACCCCTGGGGTCGACCCCTGCAAGAACAACAACGTAAGTTGCCTCCGGAAAACCCATTAACTCATCCAAATGAGGTCCAATTGAGTTGAAATTAAAACCACATGCTATAGGAATCTTGCTAGACATATTAGGGTCATAAAACTACAATTTGGAAACACGAATTTCATCAGAATTCACCAGAATCACAACCCATTCTATGAAGAACACAAGGAGACCTAGTTCAGGACATACTTCCACTAAATTGTCCAATTCTCTCGATATACAAAACCAAATTTGGGGATTTTGGTGTCAAAAGAAAGCTAACTCGATCATGAATCCAACCATGTATGATATGCTACATGAATATCAGGTTACATGACTCAAAATAAGCCCGCAATCAAGCTCTGGCTTAAAGGAATACTATATGAATCATGTTCTAGACATGCTTCTACAAAAATTCAAAATTCACCAAGCATGCTCAATAAAAATTGGGGGTTTCTACGTTGAATAAAAGCTAACAACATGCTGATTACTTCATGTAAGTTAATTAGGATTTGGTTGTTAGATCCTACCTCAAATTGAAGAGGGAACTCGAAACCCTAGAATAAAGAACAAGCTTGACAGCACCTCACAAAAAGCTTGATATCTCCACGGATACCTAATTAAAATTGGGGCTTTTGCCACCAATGGATAGAGCTCGATGAGAGGAACAATTTTCTATACTCATGATCGAAGTTTGGTTGAGAATTCCTACCTCAATCGTTGGAACAAGGAAGGAAGAGAGGAAGCCGACGGCCTACCGACCCACCTCCACTAATCGAGCAAGAACTCCTTGGATCTGTAACTTCAACGTACCCCACAGCAACCAAATGAAACTAGAGTCAAAGAGCTACATTTCTATAGGTCATGGGGCTTCTGGATCCTTCGGAGTTGGGAGTATTCGACGCTGCAAGTTACGTGTTCAAAACGGCGCCGAAATCCTTGACTTGACCAAAACTATGTCGGCAGCACGTTTTAGGGCTAGGTTTACCTCAAATTGATTGAGGGTAAATGTTCCTTACCTCGTGGCCTTCCATTTGCCTTTGATTCCAGATCATTTGGTTGAGTAATAAGGTCAAATTTCACGTTTTAAGTTACGATTAGGTGAAGGGTAGGTGGAAGTCAAATTCAGGATTAATCCTCTAATTAGACAAGGTTACGTAATTAATTTGGGTCAAGTCCAGAAGATAAAATTGCTATAAAAATGATCTTTTACCCAATTACTATTTTTACAGATTTTTCTAAGGTAGTCGAATTTTATAGGTTCTATTTTCTAATGAATTAAATATTAATATTTCAAAATTCAAACATTAATTCATTTTAATTCAATTTTCAATTAATAAAAGCTCAATAAAACTTAATAAATAATCGGGGTATTACAGCGCCCGAGGATCAGGGTGAGCCGGAAGTCGGGGCAACGTTGCCGAACACGATTGGCGTTGTCAACCGTACGTGCCCGGCGTGGATGGCAATGACGATCGGACCGTAGGTCACTATCACCACTGGTTTGTTGTTGCTGTTGCTGGTGCTGGTTGGTCGCTCGATGACGACCGGTCGCATGTTGCATGCTGGACGGGGGCCCTCCTCTTCCTCTCCGATACGAAAAGGCGAGGGCATTGCGGCATACACTTGACAGGTGTGACTCTTCTTCGACAGAAAGAAGAAAGGTAGGAGACGTCCCACCAGGCGTGCCATCCTTGTTTACGACCGCGGGGAGTCACTTGTCGTTTTGTCCTCGCGGCGGGGGTGTAGACTCACCTTTTACGGAAGGTCGAGATAGGTTGACAGGGCACGCGAGGATTTCGGGGGTATTGAGAAGAAGGCAGAGAGAACGATAGGAACGCACTGGCAGGGATGGCGTATGGTTCATCATTCTGGGAGACTGGGACAGGGATCCCTGGGTGGAATGCGGGCGTGCCAGTCGATTTCTTGACAATCACTTATGGAACCGAGGATTGACCGGGGAAGCGTCGCCAGGATGCGACACGTGGCTCGAGGGATCGGGTGACACGTGGATAAAAGGGGTTCCACGGGTGCGAGTGCGCAGGCGATTATGGGGATTTGTGTACTGGACGTCTTTCCCCACCGGCCGCAAGCAACCGGTGTTTATTTTACATCGGATTGAATCCGAATACCTTTGTTTCTTCTGCCAAAGAGAGAGTCAGGGAGCTTGGTAGCCGCAACATCGGGAGGGTTTAGTCCATGCAACAGCGACAGGGTAACAACAACACAATAGGGATAACTGGTGGCAGAGAGACTGGTTCCGACGAGGAGGGGGATCCGCTCCCGGACTGGATTACATGACTTATATGCCATGAAAGGCATTTATATGGGGGCATGAGAGCCCGATTACAATTGCTTGCAAGCCACAAGACATTTCCGTCATTCATGACGGTCCCCGGGTCATTGCATTATTATGCGGGTATTTCCGCATTTGTACGTGTCGTCCGTCAAAGGACCTCTGACTCAAGAGGATGGCACCCGAAGGGCGTCACAATGTATTCCCGACGCGAGACAGTGTCAAGGTCGGGGCAGTAGGTGTGCTATGGGCACCGTTGTGTGAGGGAAGTTGAGTGGTCAGGCCCCGCGGGCTCTGATGTGACTGAAATTGTTGAATGGTCAGACGCCGCGGGCCCGGATGTGACTAGAGTAGTTGGCAGTCGGGTGCCGGGGGCACCGTTGTGACTGAAGAGGTGTTGAGTGATCGGGTGCCGCGGGTCCCGAGGTGACTGGGGTAGCTGACAGTCGGGTGCCGGGGACACCATTGTGACTGGAGTTGTTGAGTGATCGAGTGCTGTGGGCCCCGATGTGATTGGAGTAGCTGGTAGTCGGGTGCCGGGGGCACCGTTGTGACTGGAGTTGTTGAGTGATCGGGTGCCGCGGGCCCCGATGTGACTGGAGTTGTAATGTCCCGAGTTTTTTGGATCCTTCTTTTTGGGTCCCGGATCTGGTTTCTCAGAGCGTCTAGCTCCGTTGTGTCCAAAATTTCGTTTCGAACATCCTTCGTGTTCGGATCGGGGCGATCCGGAGTTTGTTCGGAGGCCCGGAGTGCGTCCGCGGCTTTCCCGCACGTGTTTTCTGATTGCCGGTGTGTGTTTCGACAATTCCTTCGGAACCTCGTTGCGGGTGAACCGGGTCGTTCACCTAGGCGAGAGTGGTACCGTTGCGATCGGTGCGTCTCGAGGATCGAGAATATGTATTTTTCTATTTTTGATATTTTTGGTATGTTTTGGATTTTCTATTTATAGCCCTTTCTTTTTCCTTTTTCTTCTTTTTTTCTTCTTTCTTCTTTCCTCCCCGTGAGCGCAACGGTCACCTCCTCCCCCTTCTTGCCCGTTGGACCTCGCGACGCCCCTTCCTCCTCTGACGACGGGTGGCAGACGATGGCGACTGCGGCGGCGAGAGGATCGCGGCGGTGCCCTCTTTGTGGCGCGTGGGTGGAGTTCGTGTTCGAGCTAGATTTGAAGATCGGCGACTTCCCGGCAGATTTCGAGCTTCACTGAGGTAGGGGGACGGATCCTTGCCCTCTTTACAGCGTTCTCCGTGATTTCTATGCCGTGGAGAGGCCGAGAGGGGCTAGATTCATGCCGGGAGGGTTATTTCCATGCTTGGGGTTTGAGCGTCGGATCCATTGATTTTTGGGGTTTTTGATCGTTTTGGGGCTCTAGATGCATGCTAGGACGTCTGGAGGATGATTCCCCTTTGTTTTCCCTTCACCAGGGGGGTTAATGGGTGTGGTTTTCAGATTTCCAAACGTATTTCGCGAACCGGGCTCGGCCCATTGTCGCGCTAGGTACTAGGGGCGCGTTCTGTTTGAACGCGCTGTGTCATCCGAGAAGATGAACAGTATGGCGCTTCATGTCACGCCTGAGGCAGGTAGCGTGTTCTTGGAGAATGCGCTAGCCTTTCCTAGCGCTTCTTGATGAACGTGCTAGCTTAGGCTAGCGCCTTCTTGGAGAACGCGCTAGCTTCTGCTAGCGCGTTCTTCAGGGGTCGTGCTAGGGGACCATACCGCGACAGTGTCGCGCCCTGGGTCCCTAGCGCGTTAATCCCCCACCCCGAGCCGCATTTCCTTTCGGTAATTATACCTCCGGTGGAGCGAGTCTCAGATCCGATTGTGGCGTGTGGCCTGAGGGTTGCCGTGGGCACCCAGTGAGAGCCACAGGGGCGCCCGGGGGTCCCCGGAGAATCAGTTACCTTGGTAGGGGTGCCGCCTGACTTGAGGGACGGTCGAACCTCATGCGTGTCCCTGGCATCTGTACCTACCGTTTGGTTACCGAGAGTCTGTGTTAGTGTGTTAGTCGGTGGTTTCCGTGAGTCGAGTCTCACCTCCGGTGACACATCCACTAGTCGTAGCCTTCTTACGGCACGCGGTGCTGACCCACCCAGGAGTGGTGGAGCGGCTAACCCGAGAGAGACGGTGAGTAGGCTGGTTACCATAGGGCCCCCGCGTACAGCCGAGTCTAGGCTTAGGGGGAATTACCAGCTAGAGGACAGGCCTAGGGCGTATGGTCTGAGTGTGCACACGGGGCTGAGGGTTTCGGACCCGCGCTGACGAGCGCGACCTCAGCTAGTCCTTATTTTGTGGTACTGGTTACTGTGTGTGTCTGAGCCTCGCGCCCGGGGCGTTGTAGCTAGACACTTGTGACGTGGTGTAAGACGTCAGGAGACGCATCCGGTCGTTCTTCTAGTGGGTGGTGCTCCTGTTTGCTGACAGGTATAGACTCAAGTTTTGCCAGACCGAGGTTTTGTGGTACGGTACTAGAGCGTAGGCGGCTTTTTCCATTTATCGGCTTCAGCGTGTAGTTCTACCGTACTTCTACTAGGTGGTGTTACCTTCCGTGGCTGCTCGCGCTTTACAGCCATTTTTCTCGTTGTGCGGTGGGGGTCCTGGGGATCCCTTCTGGGCCTATGAAATGAGGCTCACCCCTGCTTTTCAGTTGAGGCGGGGTCGTCGAGAGGTGCGGCCGAGATTCAGCGTGGTTCTTCTAGCCAGGGTTAGTCGCCAGTCTGCCAGAGCCGGGGGATGCCCCGTGTAGTTGTACGCCGGGGGATGCCCCGTGTAGTTGTACTTTTTCTTTCTGTTGACTGTACTTTATTTGGACATGAGACTCTGTGGACCTTGTAGTAGTTTATTTATTTATATTATGCTGTGCATTTTATTTTAAATTATTGTGTTATCTCTATAGTTGCTTCAGCTTCTCTTGTACTCCCACACCATCCCTTTTTACCCTTCCGAGTCTTCGGGCTCGTGGGTTGGCGGGCCGAGATTCGAGATGCGATGGTTCCTTTCCTGTACTCGAATCCCGGGTCGTCACAGGAGTAGCTGGCAGTCGGGTGCCTAGGGCACAGTTGTGACTGGAGTTGTTGAGTGATCGGGTGCCGCGGGCCCCGACGTGACTGGAGTAGCTGGCAGTCGGGTGCTGGGGGCACTGTTGTGACTGGAGTTGTTGGCAGTCGGGTGCCGGGGGCACCGTTGTGACTGAAGTAGCTGGGTAGTCGGGTGCCGGTGGCACCGTTGTGACTTGGGTAGCTGGCAGTCCGGTGCCGGAGGCACAGTTGTGACTGAAGGAGGCGGGCGCCGTGAAGAGGCTGAGGCCCGAGTATAGGTATGTGTGTTCAACTGGTTTCATGCTATATGAGAGCCATGTGGGCTTTACAAATGGGCCGAGGAGGCCGAAGTACAATGAGCGCAACCCGCGGGACAATTCCGACACGCGGGTCAGTCCCTGGGTCAATGGGGGATAAAGCGGATATCCGCGTGTTTTACAGAGGCTCCCCGTGAGAAGATTGAGACAAGCCCGACTGCCTAGGTGGCCGGGGCGGTCGTGGGCTGGCGCCAAACGGAGGTTGGACGCGGCTCAAGGTGAGCGGTCGGGTCTGGGCTCCGGAAGGTGAATGTCGTCATGCTGGGGAGTCGAGGCCGGCCCCGGGAATATTATTCCCGGGCAAGGGTCCAGATAACTCTAGTCATCAGTCCGAGCGGTCAGCGGCTAGCTCGAGGTGAGCGGTAGGCACGCGGTTCTGTGATAGAAGTAAGTGCGGCATCATGGCGTATGTGCGGCCACCGTGGGTTGTCATACACGAGCGGACCTGGGATGCGGGTGTGTTCGCTGTTGTCATAACGCCTTATACGCGACGGGCATGGACTTGTGTGCGATGGCTATACGCCGCGTGAGAGGAGTATGTGTGACATACCATCGGCGTGTACAAGCCGATCAACAAGCCAACCACGCGCGCACTTAGTTCCTCGCGTCCCCGACCCTTGCCGAAGGCCACGGGAGTCCGAGGGCGTGGCAGTTAGGTCGGAGGGTGTTGCATTGCATCCTTCATTCCATTCCTTGTTGCATTGCATGTTCCATGCCCCTTGAGCTTCCCTAGGGGGGGGCTTTTATAGTGGAAGGTGAAGGGTCATGGCGGGTTTAGGTGGACTAGGTTTGGGGGCCAAGCTGGTCCGGGTAAACCCTGGGAGAGTGTTACGGAGTGGGGGAGGGAGGGTTTAGGCAGACCCGCCCAAGGGGCTGGTCTGGTCCGCCTAAATCCCTCACGAAGGGGGTTTTCTTTTGTTAAAAAACCTTTTTTTTTGTTTTAATGGGGTTCAGGCGGACCAGCCTGAGGGGGCAGGCTGGTCCGCCTAAACCCCCTCCCCCAGGGGGTTTAGGCAGACCAGCCTGGGGGTCCAGCCTGGTCCACCTAAACCCTCCCCTAGGGCACACGAGGGTGGTGCATGACGCGATGGGCTGCTGGGAGTCCTGAGTCGAGCTCCGACTTGCTGTAGAGTGGCTAGAACATACGCGCCCACCAGGTGCTCGGGAAATTCCCGACACGCGTGCGTGGGTCGTATACGGATGCTGTGAGCTCCTGAAGCTTGTGGTCGGCCCGAATGGGTCTTCCTTTGACTTCAGAGGGCTGGAGGGAGGCGACTCGAGGGTAGACCCCGGCCTCATTGCTGGGTGCCACATGGCATGGCTTGTAGTCAGGGCGCCCCCGGGTCGGCTCGGGTAGCTATGTTGAACGCGGGTAAACCCGCAAACTGAGTGATCAAGGGTGGGCCCGATCGATTGCTGATGTTGCCACAGGTCACGGCTAGCTGGTTAGGACCCTTGGTTGGGCTCGGTGACTGGGGCGTCGACATGATGATGCCGTTTGTCTGGTGGTCAGGGTGACCCTCCCTCCTTGGCGAAGAGTCGTATGATGCGGCAGGCTGTTCAGAGTCCAGAGTTAACTCGGTTGTTGAAGCGTTGGCGGTGTGATACCGTATGCAGGGTGTCTAAGGATGATCCCGGTATCTTCACAGAGTGCCGTAAGGTACGGCAGGTTGTCCCAAATCCTGAAACTGACTCGGTTGTCGGGAAACTGGCTGGCACAGTGCCATTTGCTCAGGGCCGATCCCTGGTTGTTATGTTGCGCCGCTTGACCCGACGAAGTGTCTTGATTTTCGAGCTCAACTTGACTGGTAGAGCAGCTTTGGTGATATGCAATTTTGCTCTATTTAGGGAGTATTTCCCTATGCTTAATCCTCGATTAATTCGAGAAAATAAGCCGGTGCCAACAATGATATATACACTCAAGCATGTATCAAAATGGAATTCTCAAGCAGGTTGATTATTGGTACATGGTGTAGAACGTAGGTCTGAAGACCACCATCGCGCATGAGGAAAGCTTCCAGTTGGACATATTCCAACTTTCGACAATCGCCATTTGATATAACGAAAATCATGGCATTCAGGCACACAAGTATGAAGTATATGCATTTATGTACACACGGATGGTACAAGATAAAAGCATGTATGAACATTAATCGGTTATTCACTGCGTTATGCACAAGAGGAAAGATTAAAATGTGAATGTCATGAAAAATCTCCTTATGTGTAGAAAGTAAGGCAGTGTGCACGATTCCTTTATGAAAAGTTTAAAGTGTGTATATACAAGGCAATTCAAAAAGATTTAACTATGTAATCTGCACACTCCTAATTCTCTCCTAAGAGAGCAAAATTGTTCAAAATTCAAAGATTTTGTAAAAATATATGCAAGTTGGTGTTTTGTATCAACAAAAATTAACTCAAAATCACCTTTATTGATATGATCTCTAATGAAGTGATGTCTAACCTCAATGTGTTTTGTGCGAGAGTGTTGGACATGATTTTTGGACAGATTTATTGCGGAAGTGTTATCACACATGATAGTGATGGGTGCAAGGCTCGGATTCAAAAGGGGGTGTTGAATGAATCCCCTATTTAAAATTTTGTCTGATTAAAACCTGTAACCGAACAATGATGCGGAATTAACACAAATAGGTGCCTTGTATGACACATGTGCTCTCTTCAAACGAAATGGAAAGATCAGATAGACTGAACTTCTGATCTACTATTTATGCGCTGGTGTGCAGACCCATATTCAATCAAATATGCGGTGTGCGAATAAAGCACTCACTAGATGAAGGAACACATCGAGCCTACGCATGCATCTAGCGAAACACAATAGACAAACAAATCACTACACAGAAGATTTTTTAGGTGGTTCGGTCCTCCAGACGTACATCCACCCCACACTCATACCAGAGTGTGGATTTCGCTGAAACACAGCTTAAACCGCTGAGCCTCACAGCTTGCCTACAACTGCTGAGCATCACAGCTTGCTTCCGCTGGGCAGTACAGCTTAGCCATCCGCTGCCTAACAGCTTGACTCGCTGGGCAATACAGCTTAGCCGACCAGAGGAATCCTGCTCTGCAACCGCTGAGCAACAGAGCTTGCTCCGCTGACTAACAGCTTGAATAAAGGTTCAAAAGAAAAACAAGAGACAAGAAAACACAGCAACTGAAAGCTGTAAATGACATCAACACAGATGTGGCTCCCATGGAGCTGACTGGATTGGATATGATCCAGATTCCAGTAGGGACAGATCTTCTGATGAAGCTTCTCTTCTTCTCCTCTAACTCTCTATCTCTCTCTCTATCTTTCTTCTTCTTCTTCGTTTCTTTTCTTATCAACTACTCTCTCTCTCTTTTTCTCTCTCCTTCTCTTCTTCTCTCTTTCTCCTCTTTCTCTTCTCTCTGGATCGTGCAGGCTCTTTTTGCTTCTACTCTTCTAAGGTATTTTTCAATCCTCACACACACGATCATGTTCTCGAGATGGAGAAGTCTTCTTTTTATAGCAGTAGCAGATAGGTGGGCGTGTGTCCTCCACAAATTTCCGCCCTAGCGCCTTGACCACGTGGCAGCATTTCAGCTCACTGCTTTACACGTGTCATGATCCTGACACATCCTCCATTCTTGGATCACGTGCCCTTCTTAAACTCCTTGAGCAAATATCCTGCAAAGGTCAGACTTAATATCAGTTAAAATCAATATGAGGATAGTAGAAAGATGCATAGAGTTGGTTCGAGAATGTATAGACTTGCTAAGTCATCAAGGCAACCATGTGTAGACTTAATATTCAAATGCACGAACTTTACGTATGTATGGAACAAAGGTTGCACAGACATGCCACCAAAGAATGTACAGACTTTTCGTGCAATGTACAAGCGATGCACAGATATGTCACCGAAGAATGTACAGATTTTGAGTGCATGGTATAAAAGATGCACAAACATGCCGTCGAAGAATGTACAGACTTTGCGTGCAATGTACAAACGATGAACAGATATGCCACCGAAGAATGTACATACTTTGAGTGCATGGTACAAAAGATGCACAGACATGCCGTCGAAGAATGTACAGACTTTGTGTATGCAGAATGAACACGGATTGCACTGACTTAGCTGCGAGCTGAGCTAATGGATGAATGATGCACAGACTAATATGCATGCGCGAAATAAAATATGCAATGACTTAACCTAAGTGTGCTATAGTGCATTGCACCGACTATGTCCCTTGAACATGCATGAGCCTAGATATGCACTGACTTGGAGATATGCTGCAAGACAAAACTTGCACGGACTCTAAGTGTGCTAAGACGTATATGCTCAAAGCAAGGTTTGCACCGTCGTGATCTGCCCAATGAAAAGTATGCATCGACTTGAGCTATAGCAAAATGCATCAACTTGTGCTTGCAGCTTGCACCGACTTAGACTAACACCAAATATGCACTGACCCTTACACGCAGAAAAACATGCACGGACTCTCTACTGAATGAATAGGGTTGTACTGACCTTAATCAGTGTGATGCATGCACAAGCATACCCATGAAATTGCTCATCAAACTCATGATGCATACAACAATTATACTCATGATGCATAAACATTCAATCTCTCATTCAATCTTTCATGCAAACACATGTTGACTTATAGTGTTTGCTATCATCAAAATCACAAAGGCACAACAGATAGGAGTGTTTTTCAGATAAAAATCAAAATCTAACAACTGGTGTTGGATCCATAGAACCTGGGCCACACAATTACCTGCAGCCACATATTCAGCTTCAGCAGTTGATAAAGCCACACAGTGTTGTTTCTTTGAGGCCCATGAAACCATGCAGCCCCCTAGAAACTGGCAGTGACCGTTAGTGCTCTTACGATCCATTTTGAACCCAGCATAATCAGAATCAGTGTAAGCATGTAAATGAAATGAATTATTCTTTGGATACCACAAACCAAGATTAAGTGAACTATTTAAATACCTAAAAATTCTTTTTACGGCCGACAAATGAGATTCCCTGGGACAAGATTGATATCTTGCACGAAGACACACACTGAAATGTATGTCAGGCCTACTAGCAGTAAGATACAATAGAGAACCAATCATACCCCTAAAAAGTTTCTGATCAACCTTGTTATCTTTCTCTTCTTCTAATTTCAGTGAGGTGGACATTGGTGTATCAAACGGTTTGGCAGTCTCCAATTGAAATTTCTTCACGATCTCTTGTGTGTACTTCTTCTGGTTGATGAAGATACCATCGTCCAGCTGCTTTATTTAAAGTCCCAATAAGAAGTTCAACTCCATCAAGCTCATCTCGAACTCTCCCTGTATGAGTTGGGCAAATTCATCATTCATTTTCAGATCAGAGGCTCCAAAAATTATGTCATCTACATAAACTTGAAGAATCAAGGCATGTTCATCACAAGTTTTAGTAAACAACGTTTGATCTATATTACCTCGTTTGAAACCATTATCTATCAAAAAAGAACTTAAACGATCATACCATGCCCGGGGAGCTTGTTTTAATCCATACAGTGCCTTGTCCAATTTGTAGACGTGGTCCGGGAATTTTTCATCTTCGATGCCCGGCGGTTGCTCCACGTATACTTCTTCCTTGATAACTCCATCGAGGAAGGCACTTTTCACGTCCATTTGAAAAAGCTTGATGTTCTTGTGATAAGCATAAGCAAGAAGTATTCTTACTACCTCTAATCTAGCCACAGGGGTGAAAGATTCATCAAAATCAATGCCAAATTCTTGAGTGTAGCCCTTAGCTACAAGTCTAGCCTTATTCCTTACAACCACCCCGTCTTCACTAAGTTTGTTTCGAAAAACCCACTTAGTTCCGATTATGGGATGATTATCAGGCCGGGGCACGAGGAACCACACCCGATTCCTTTGAAATTGGTGTAGTTCTTCTTGCATGGCAAGAACTCAAGAATTGTCATTAAGAGCATCATCTAAAGATTTAGGTTCAATGCTAGAAAGTAAAGCTAAATTATCATGAATTTCAACTTCCCTCATTGACGTCCGTGTCCGAATTCCTTCATCCACATCGCCAATCACATTCTCCAAGGGATGGTCGTTGAGTGTTGTCCATTGGGGTGGTAAAGTCGGATGTACTTGCTCCTCTTGTCGCTCTTGCTCTTTTTCTCCTTCTTGATCTTGATTTACTGCCTCACCTGGTTTGCTCAACTCTCCTTTCTCAACATCACTCTCACTTGTAACCAAAAAATGATCATCATCATTCGATTTTCTCAAGGTGTATTCATCCAGTACAACATGTGTACTCTCCTCGACAACAAGAGTTCTAGAATTATAAACACGGTTAGCTCTAGATGTTAGAAAATATCCGAGGAAAATCTCTTTATCACTCTTAGCATCAAATTTCTCCAAGTTATCTTTACCATTGTTCAAAATGTAACAAATAGATCCAAATAGTTTAAAATGAGATATGTTAGGTTTTTTACCTTTGTACAACTCGTAAGGAGTTTTCTTAAGGATCGGTCTTACCATTGCCCGATTGGTAATGTAGCAAGCAGTATTCACTGCCTCTGCCCATAAATACCGTGGAAGATCATTTTCTGCTAGCATGGTACGCGTCATCTCCAGGAGTGTCCTATTCTTCCTTTCGACCACTCCATTTTGTTGCGGGGTCCTAGGTGCTGAAAATTGATGCTCGTACCCCTGCTTCCTGCAAAATTCATCAAATTCATGATTTTCAAATTCTCTTCCGTGATCACTTTGGATTTTCTGAATTGAATAACCTTTTTCATTTTGAACCTTTGTACAAAAATCAACAAATTCTTTACATGCATCACTCTTGTTGGCCAAAAATAGAACCCATGCATATCTAGAGAAATCATCGACTATCACAAAATCATAAAATTTTCCTCCAAGACTGTGTGTCCTGGTGGGACCAAACAAGTCCAAGTGCAACAATTGAAGGGGTTTTTCAGTAGAAACGATGTTTTTGCATTTGAATGAGGTTGTGATTTGTTTTCCTTTATTACATGCTTCACAGACTTTTGAAGTTTCAAAATTCAAACAAGGAAGACCTCTAACTAAACCATTTCGATTCAACTTCCTAATTACATTGAAACTGGCATGCCCAAGACGGCGATGCCACAACCAAACATCTTCATTTTTATTAGCAACTAAGCACAAGTTTTCAGATGCAATTTCATTGAAATCAACTTGATAAGTGTTGTTACTCCTCACTCCTATGAATTTAACTTCATGAGATTTTGCATCAATAATGGTGCAGTGAGAAGACTCAAAAATAACCTTGTGACCTTTGTCACAAAGTTGACTAATACTGAGCAAATTATGATTTAGACCTCTAACAAGCAAGACATCTTTAATGCAATGGTTGAGGTCCTTACCAATTCTCCCAATGCCAATGATCTTACCTCTATCCTCTCCATCAAAAATTATCATTCCTCCAGCTTTCTCTGCTAGGTCTGCAAAAAGTTATTTATTTCCCGTCATATGCCTGGAGCATCCGCTGTCCATGTACCATTTATTTTCCATTGCTTTCATGCAGACCTGTAAGAACAAACATCAAATCTCATTTTGATTTAGGTACCCAAGCAAGCTTGGGTCCGTTGGTGTTAGCATTCATCACAGTATGATTATACTTCTTCAAAGACAAGTCATCATCATACTTCATCAACTGACATATGTACATGTCATGACCTATTCTCCCACAGTAAAAATAGATGGGTCTTTTCCTATCAAAATTGTTTCTTTTATTTACATGTGTAGAAGTATAGGGGAATCGAGAATAAACAGCTTGTGGATTTGTGTGTGTATGAACATTCTCCATGATTTTGTGAATTTCTAACCTTAAATTGAAAATGATTTTTGTTGCCATGCACAGAACTTGAATTTTTCTCTACTTGTTTCTCTTTTCCTTTCAATGTCTTTTATGAGCATTTTTTATTTCATTCAATTCTGTGACAAGTCTTTCATTTTTACTCTTGAATTCTTCCTTGACTTTCTCACATTCACTTATTTTCACATTCAATTCTTCCAATTCATTTTTCAACTTTTCATGCTTTTCTTGGATTTCTACTTTGAGCTTACATGCATTCTATTTCTCCACATCCAAGCATGCAATTTCATCTTCAAACATGATCAATTTTGATTCTAGAGTTTCATTTGCATTCTTGAGGTTTTGAACCTGCATTTCAAGCAGACTGCATTTTTCACAAGAATTAGGTGAGTGTATGATTTCATGAATTTTCTTTCTTAAAGTTCTATTCTCATTTTTGACTCTTTTGTATTTCTCATCTAATTCCTCATAAGCTAATTCCCATTGTTCGTTGGTGATAAATTCTGAATCAGAAATTACCTGTTCTTGATCACTATTAGCCATAAGACACAGATTCTTGACCAATTCTTCAATGTTTTCCTCTTCCTCGGATGTTGGCTCATCCTCGTCCTCATCGCTCCATGTCGTCTTCATTGCCTTGGGCTTTTTGCCTTTCACCTTCTTCCCCTTTTTCTGGAGCTCGGGACATTCACCTCTCATGTGCCCCATCTTTTTGCACTCATAGCTCATAATCTCGGCAGCTTTAGATGGATCACCCTTCTGCCTGAACTGCCTCTTTCCCTTCCTAAACTTTCCGCTAAACCTTCTTCTTTCCCGCAGAAACTGTCTGACCTTCCTTGTGATCATGGCAACTTCCTCATCATTCGTGTTGTCCATGGAGTCCTCCTGACTTGAGAAAGTATCGGGGTTTGCCTTCAATGCTATTGACTTCTTTTTCTTGACATCCTCTTCCGTCCTCTTGATGTTTATCTCATAGGCCATTAAAGACCCTATGAGAGCATCCACAGTGAGGGTGGAAAGATCCTTCGAGTCCTCTATCATCGTTGCCTTGGTGTGCCAGCTTGGTGACAAGGACCTCAACACCTTCCTTACCAAATCAGTATCCTTGAATTCCCTTCCAAGTGATTTCAAACCATTGGTGATCTCCATGAGACGTGCGAACATCTCGGAGATGGTCTCTTCCTCTTTCATGTGGAATAGCTCGTAATCCCGTATTAGCATGTTTGCCTTTGTTCCTTGACCTCTGTAGTGCCTTCATAGATTAGCTTGAGCTTGTCCCACATTTCTTTCGCGTTCCTGCACATAGATACACGAGCATATTCAGTCGGGTGAATGGCACACTAAATAATATTTAAAGCATTGAAGTTCACAGTGGACATCTTAATTTGTTCTTCATTCTACTTCGAATCGTCATCCGGCAAAGTATGTGGGCCGTTGTTAACAACAGTCCATATTTCATGGCTTTGAGCACGAAGAAAAATAATCATCCTATTCTTCCAATATGTGTAATTGGTACCATCAAAATAGGGAGGCCTATGAATAGAATGTCCTTCGGACATTAACCCCTTGTTAGCCATTCCTAACAGATCTCTCTAAACTGCTAGGTTTCAGAATAAAACAGAGCCGAGGCTCTGATACCAATTGTTGGCCCGGTTAGGAAAGCAATCGAGAGGGGGGGTGAATTGATTGCACCCCCTTTTTCCCAAACTTAAAATATAACCGAAGAGATGACAAGAAATATCTAGATAGCTAAATAAGAAAATCAAGATATGATGAATATCAACCAAGCTCTCCATCGCTTTTGTTGAAACACTCGGACAAAATGTAATGAACGGACATATTAATTTAGCTCTCAGCTCACCATGTCACACTCGTAAGATGTGTGGATAGAGAAGAACAACAAGCACACAAATAGCAACCCACGACACAGCAGTTTTTAAGGTGGTTCGGATGCACCCAAGTGCCGTCCTACGTCCACCCCTCTCAACTCGAGAGGATTCCACTACGAATGCTGCACGACGGTAGCAAACAACCACACACACGGGCTCGACGGCCCAACACACGTGGGTTCTCGTACAACGACGAGAAACCCCACACACATGGAGACTAATCTCCAAGTTCGTCTATGAACAAAAATATATGGAAATACAAGCCCAGTTTAGATGAAAAAAATGTGCTCAAATAAAGGTATATAAACATAAGAATATGAGATCCCCCTTGAATCTTCAGCCACGTTTGGAGACAAGATGAAGGAAGCACTAGAAATGATGAACCAGGGAGTGGAACCAGTCGCCCTTGTTGGTTCAGCCCCATAAGATAGCAGACGTTGGAGAACAGCCACAACCGCCTCCAGATCTGAGATTAGGGTCATGGGACGTGATCACTGCATGGCCTCCTTCCTTCCTCCAGCAAGTGTGCGTCGCCCCTCACCTCTTCCTGCAAGGATGAACACACTTTGCCCAAAAGGATTATTTCATCGTATGAAAATCGCAGCCACTATATAGTAGCACAATAGGATGTATAAATGACCACATAGCGCATGGGAAAACCACTTAGAGTCACATCCATTCAAGGGTAGAAACCCTAGGGATAATATGGTAAAAAGGGCAAGCCAATCGGATCTAGAAATGGGCATTTCGAAATCAATCCGCAAACCACGAACCGGACGCGCCTGAATGGGTGTCGACACCTATTCTCAGGTGTTCTGTCCCTTGACAAAAACTCACACCCAAGGTATAGGTGTCGACACCTGGTGTCGACACCTAGAATCAGGTGTTATGTCTGGAGAAAAATAACACCTCCCAGGGTTATGGTGTCGACACACGTTTCACTGGAGTTTGTCCTCATAATAGCCACTCCCCAGGTAGCTAGGTGTCGACCCCAGGGGTCGGCACTTGCAATGGGGAAAATGAAAACTGCCTATGGCAGTCAATATAAGCCCAAAAGCATGAACTAAGCATCAACCCCATTCAAGGTAGTATGAGTGGAATTTGAAATTTAAATTCTCACCAAGGGTCCACGGTTTGAGAGAAATTTGAACCTGCATGTAGATGAATTGAAATACAACCATGTATACAAGTTCAGTCCATTTGAAATTCAACATGCATCAACTTCAAATTAGTTCCAACCCAGCCTGCTAATTAGTAAAATAAAGATCTAGTTGTGGACAAGTTCAGTTCAGATTAGTAACTATCTCCTCATTCAATTTATGTTCACGCAAGGCAAGGCCATCTCCAACTCAAACACTTAACCCACTTTCAAAACATTTCTTTACACATAGCTATCTCTTCAAGATGAACCTGCAGATGAGTAACTTAAGGATCCAACTATGAGCTCAAGGGAATCACATATGACAAATAGATTCTTCATATGCTCACATATCAAATGTAATGCAAGAAATCCAGCATTAACACTTTTTCAGCAAGCCTCCAATGTATACAGGCTCAGTTCAGAGAAGTCTGAACTCATATTGATATAATTCATTAATTTGTGAAGCAATCTAAGTCAAAATGAGATCTCAAAATCTAATAGTCCAAAAACCATTATATGCACATGACTCTCAGTTCATAGAACCCCATTCATGTGACCAGTCAAAAAGATTCACATTCATCAAAAGATATTCAATGCAAATCATTTAGTGTTGCACAAAGTGTCTTCGTCAAAACACTCGTCAGAATACCCCGGGGCACAACAATCTCTCCCTTTTTGATGAAGATAAAAGTCCTCGAATATCACAAAGATTTGCATGAAAGAACAAAACAACTATCACCCATGAATCCCAAAACACATTTTCCAACCAAAACAATATCAAAACTATATCATGCAACTATTTATTTCTCCCCCTTTTTGTCAGAGTCAAATAGGGAATTTTTCAATTCTAAGGCCTCGTATTTATAGTCAACTCAGTGAAATGTAAATGAAGAGGAATGAATGAGCATTCAAGCACATATGCATTCATAATACCATATAACATCAAGCATGTCCTATATGAATAGGCTAAGAATAATGCTATTGACCGAGAGCATGAGTTGCATGAGCAATATTAAAAGGGTAGTGCTTATAAAAAGTGATACTGCATTACCCATGAAATATGACTGATTCAAAAGGTACATTTACATAATCACGCCCTAGTCATATATGTGAAGGATGAGCAATGAAATCTAAACAATATGGATTTCCATATTTTCTAAGGAACACAAGTAAGAACCTTTCTTCCCTACACTTTCATACATCGTGTTCGACTTTTGGTAGCTTCGCACAATCCCGAATTTAATTTTTTTTATTTTAAATAATAAGATGAATAACCTTTTGACACGAGTCATGCCCTTTGTTTCAGGGACATTTCCCGGTTACTCAGTATCGTCACTTATGAGAATGTGGATGAGACACTTTTCAATTCCAGTTTCCTCCTTTATTTCAGGGGGGATTCCCGACTACTCGGTGCCAAATCACACTTATTCATATTTTTGGCGGGGCTGACAGCTTTTTCCCCACAAGACACGTGTTTTCTATGTAGGGGATCAAGAGTCCTCAAGTGTGTTGAGCGGAATAGGTGAAATCCTTATTTGATAGAATCATTTAACTCAAAAGTGCAATAAGTGTGAGAGATTACATAGAATGTAAGAGATGAATTAGTATGTTCATTGTGATGTCGCCCCCTAAGTGTATGCACATTTATAAAAAGGACCTCCCCCTTAATGTATGCCATGTAACAAACATCTCTGAATCAAAGCAATTTTATTGATCAAGGGAGTCATGTAACGACCCGAGAATACGGTTACCGGGAAGGCCCGATAACCCGAGACTCGTACCGCCACCCACGAGCCCGAAGGCTCGGAAGGGTTAAAGGAATGGTGTGGAGACTACACAAGTATCACAAATAATTACAGAAATGAACAGTTATATTATTAAGTATGAAATAAATTAACAGTTTACATGATACAAGGTCCACAAGATATAAAAATAACAACAGCAGTAGTCCACAACTAGTACAGAGCCAAGAAAAAAAAAGTGCAGCTACACGGGACATACCCTGGCTCTGACATCTGGCACTAACGCTGGGCACCCGAACCACGCTGAGCCTCAGACGCGCTCCCCTGAGGCCGCGACTCACCAGAAACATGGTGAAAACAAGCAGGGAATGAGTCATGGAACAAGACTCAGTAGGGATCACTCGAACCCTACCTCGCAAACGGAGACACCGCTACGCTAGCAGTAAGCGAGTACCTCAGAAAAGAGAAGCCATGCAATCTACAAAACACCGCTCCCACGGCACGAAAATCGACACACGTGCCACGGTGAAACGACTGGAGCACCACGGTCAACACGACAAAACCCGAAGGTCGAAGTCGCAAGGACTGACAGTCTGACACTACCGACTCGACAGGAGTACCTCACACTAGAAGCACAGCCGGTAGCGTCATCTGACGTCTTACACCACACCGCAGGTGAACTGCCTGACGTGGTAGCCACTACCAGAGGCACGAACACCGTACAAGTAACCACAAACGAGTGACTAGCTGGGGTCACGCCCGTTAGCGTGGGTCCAACCGCCCCCAACCACGTGTGCACACACAGACCGTACGTCCTAGGTCTGGCCTCTAATTGGTTTTCCCCTGGAGCCAGACTCTGGCTACCGATGAGGGGCCCGACGAAACCAGTCTAAAAACCATC